>CM059278.1:30925445-30927945 GCA_030347295.1 Setipinna tenuifilis
ACAACACCTGTTGGCGTCTATGCATTCGTCTGTGTGTGTTTAGGTGAGTGTCTGTATATAAGTATATGTGTGTGTGTGTGTGTTCAGGTGAGTGTCTGTATGTAAGTGTGTGTGTGTGTTTAGGTGAGTGTCTGTATGTAAGTATGTGTGTGTGTGTGTGTGTGTGTGTGTGTGTGTGTGTGTGTGTGTGTGTGTGTGTGTGTGTGTGCCTGCACATGTGTGTATGTACGTGTGTGTGTGTGTGTGTGTGTGTGTGTGCATGTGATTATCTGTCTCTGTCTGTATGGTCTGTATGCACACAAAGCACACTATCATTTGGTTCAAATTCAGCCATCCTTGAAAGCTGTTAAAGTCTCTATGGTGAATGCCCTGCACACACACACACACACACACACACACACACACACACACACACACACACACACAGCCCATTCCTCTGCTATCTCGGAGAATCTCAGGGGCCAGATCCTTCACTCACTTAAAGCAGAGATGACTGCAACATTCTCTCCATCATACACACAGGACAGGCACAAGAATAGACACTGGGCTCTATTTTCACGATCATAAGCGCATTGTCTAAAGTCTGTCGCGCAAGTTGCTTTGGGGGCGTTCCCGACACAATTTGGTATTTTCACGGCGGAAAAAGCAAACATTGCGCCAGGCGCATCGTTCAAAAGGGTTGGGTTAAGTTACTTCATTAGTCATGGGTGTGTTTTGGGCGTAACATACAATTAACCAATGAGAATTTATACTCTCATTCCCTTTAAGAGCCAGCGGGCGCATTGTCCATAGCCTGTTGCTATTACGATGGCTGATTTACCTGGACAGGAGGAGCTTTTCGGTGGAGGAGACCGATCTGTTCGTGCGTGAAGTAAAAGCGCGTGAGTAGTTAATATTCGGGGATGGAAAGAATCCCCCAAAACCTCCGCGGGTCATAGAAGTATGGGAGGAAATATCTTCAATAATTGTGACGACCTTTGGCAAGAAGAGAACTTTCGAACAGTGCCCAAAGCGGTACAACAAGGTTAGAAGACGTAAAACAAAAGCTTTAAACTCAAAGGAAACATCAAAAATAAAAGGTGGAGGTCCATCAAACCATTAGTCCACTAGTTTTCTTTTTGATTAATTTCTTACAACTTGCCACGCTGTTTATTAAATAAACTGCAGAGCATTGCAATCGCTGTTTATTTAAAAGACAAAAGAAACGGCAGAACATTGCTATAAACTGCAAAACATTGCTATACTCTTATTATTTGTGCCTGTTTGCTTATTAAAACATAAAAATACATGGCTATACAGGCTATACACGTTGCAACTTTTCTGCCAGTTCAGCTCGCCTCTCTGGGGCAGCAGCAGGTACATCTGGGTTTAACGCGCTGTGCGCCGAAAGCGGTACAACAACGTTAGAAGACAAGAAAACAACGCCTTAAACTCAAAGGAAACATCAAAAATAAACGGAAGGTATAGGTCCATCAAACCATTAGCCCACTAATTTTCTTTTTGACGATTTGTCCATATTATTTCTTACAACTTGCCACGCTGTTTATTTAAAACGACAAAAGAAATCGTAAATAAACTGCAGAACATTGCAATCGCCGTTTATTTAAAATGACAAAAGAAATTGTAAATAAACTGCAGAACATTGCTATAAACACCACAACACTGCTATATTCTCATTATTTGTGTATGTTTGCTTACTAAAACATACAAATACATAGCTATACAGGCTATACATGTTGCAACTTTTCTGCCAGTTCAGCTCGCCTCTCTGGGCAGCAGCAGGTGCATCGGGGTTCAAAGCGTTGTGCGCCTCTAAAATAGCTTTTCAACAATGCGCCAGTGACGAAAAAGCACCTTTTCATTAATCAAAAGCGCAAATGGTTTGTACGTCCTCATAATAGCATCTGGTGCGCTTTGCGCCAGACCACACCTCTTCTTTTCGCTAAGCCGCCCGTCACGGCGCAATGTCATCTGCTACCTCGACAACGTGATTTTTTGCCTGAAAAAATGAACGTTGCGCTGGCACAGAATAGCAATGACAGCATGCGCATGTCGCGAATGCACAATGCGCCGCGGCAAAATAGGGCCCACTGTGTTTAAGCATGTGTGTGTGTGCGTGTGCGTGTGTGTGTGAGTATGTGTGTGTGTGTGTGTGCGTGTGTGTGTGTGTGTGTGTTGTTGTTGGGGAGTGGAGGGGTGTAGGTTATCTTGGTAAGCGATAAGGAAAGACAGTGAATGTTTTAACAAAAGTGGCACTGAGGGAGTGAATAGCGGGCTGCTTTAGCCTGAGGTAGTCATTCTGCACGTCAGTCTCCTCGGAGTATCTGATTCATGGCTCTGCTGCTTTATTTAATGGGTTGAAACAGTCACCTATTTATCCTATGACTTGTGCACATAGACAGACACACACACACACACAGACACGCACACACACATATACACACACACGCACACACACACACCACGGAGAGAGGCTTTGCCCGGGTAAGTCTTTTGTTGA
>CM059278.1:30932945-30935445 GCA_030347295.1 Setipinna tenuifilis
AATGTGTGTGTGTGTGTGTGTGACTGTGTGTGTCTGTGACTGTGTATGTGTGTGTTCATGCACATGTGTGTGTACATGTGTGTGTGCATGTATGCACCTTTGTGTGTGTGTGTGTGTGTGTGTGTGTGTCTGCCAGTGCGTATGTATGAATACACACCTTTGTGTGTGTGTGTGTGTGTGTGTATGTATGTATACACACCTTTGTGTGTGTGTGTGTGTGTGTGTGTATCTGCCAGTGCGTATGTATGAATGTGCGTGTGCCTGGTGTCTCTGTGTTTTGGAGGTGGTGTGTGTTTTGCACTTTTGGGCTCAAGGCACAAAACAAGGTTACGGAGTCTCAGTGTCCTGTGTGTGTGTGGTGTGTGTGTGTGTGTTTGTGTGTGTGCCTGTGTGTTTTGGGGTGGTGGTGGGTGTTTTGCACTTGTGGGCTAAGGCACAGGGTCCAGGTGACTGGTGTGTGTGTGTGTATATGTGTGCCCGTGTGTGTGTGTGTATGCGTGCCTGTGTGTGTGTGTGTGTGTGTATGTGTGCCTGTGTGTTTTGGGGTCACAAAACCAGGTTACGGGGGCCAGGTGGCTGTTGTCCTGGTTTGCAGCCTCACAGTGGTGGTGGTGGTGGAGGTTCAGGTGTGTTTGCAATGCATGCATCAAAAGAAGGTGGCTATCACTGACTTAGTCTGCAGGAGAACCTGCAGGCCTTTCTTCTGTTGCAACCTCTGCTCACGGCTTTGTGTGTGTGTGTGTGTGTGTGTGTGTGTGTGTGTGTGTGTGTGTGTGTGTGTGTGTGCATGTGTGTGTGTGTGTGTGTGTGTGTGTGTGTGTGTGTGTGTGTGTGTACATGTGTGTGCGTGTGTGCTTGTCTATGCATGTGTGTGCGTATGTGTGTGCATGTGTGTGTGTGTGCATGTTGTTGTTGTGTGTGGGAGGGAGAGGCACGTGTTGCAATGCATGCATGTAGGAAGGCACAGACAGGAGCCATCACTGAAACCGTGTCGTGGGCAGACCCCAGGCCTGGGACTGAAAGTGCTGTGGGCGTGAGCGTCTCTCTCCTCAGCCTCACAGACACCGCAGCCCTAACTGATCAACGGCTCACTGAGAGGGAAAACAGGGCTTGTCCAATTTGAATACACCTCCAATGTGGTTCTGTTGTGCATTCAGTCGTGAAACCAGGGCTGTACATCTTTCGCTATCTCATATTCCTACCTTATCTTGTGTGTGTTCATGCATATGTGTGTGTCTGTGTGTATGTGTGTGTGTGGTGTCTATATGTGACATAGACATGTCAGGCTAATGTAACAGCCTGACACACACTCTTGTTGGCCTCAATGGATACTTCTAAGAGGGTTGATGTGGGTAGACCTTTACCACCATTACACTTACAGCATGTCAGTAAAATGTCCGTCTCCCACTGAAAATAAAAAGTGCAGGCCTGGGCTGGCTTGTTTTGTTTTTTTGAAGTGCTGTTATTATAGAGCTGCCCATGCTGTAGTCTATGTGCTGCACTAGTTAATCCAAAACAAGAGATAAGACTTGATGTAAATAACTGTATTTTGATTTCACCGGGACTGGAGCAGAAATAAAAGTGTGCGTAAGTCCATTGTTTTGGCAACCTTGGGCCTGTCATAATTCTCATGTCTTTGATCGGATTAGGGCATCCCCAGCGAGGCGTGATGCGCTTGTGTGCGCCTCTATGGGCCTATGGGATTGAAACAATACACTGATCCCGCTCATCTCTTCGTCCGTCCACACCCTCGCTGCTTAATCCTACGATATCTCCACTTCTCATCTCTCCCTCTCTTTGTGTCTCTAACTCTCTCTCTCTTTCTCTAAGTAACACACATCTCTCTCCTTCTATCTTGCTTTCTCCGTCTCTCTCTCTCTCCCACACACACACATACACACACACATCTCTCTCTTTCTCTGTCCCTCTCTCTCTCTCTTTCTTTCACACATATCTCTCTCTTTCTATCTCTCTTTCTCCCTCTCTCTTCCTCTCTTACACACACCTCTCTCTCTCTTTCTTTCACACATATCTCTCTCTTTCTATCTCTCTTTCTCCCTCTCTCTTCCTCTCTTACACACACCTCTCTCTCTCTTTCTCCCTCTCTCTCTTTCTCTCTCTCTCTCTCTCTCTCTCTCTCTCAGCCTTGGAGTACCCCAGAGGGGGAGGAGATCGACCCTAGTGCCAATCCCCAAATGGGCTTATATTAGACATCGGCGTGATTAGGAGCGCTTGGCTTAATAAATCCAGTCAATGACCTGCGTGAGCAAGATCACAGGGCCTAATGCGCAGTCAGAGCCCCCATTTGATGTGTTGCAGGAGGGGAGGGGAGGGGAGGGGTGGAGGCAGGGGTAGGGGTCTCGCCTCGGTGGGGTTCATGGGATTGACAAAGACTATCTGTGTGTAAGTGTGTGTGTGTGTGTTACTGTGTGTGTGTGTGTGTGTGTGTGTGTGTGTGTTTGTGTGTGTGTGTGTGTGTGTGTGTGTGTGTGTGTGTGTG
>CM059278.1:30940445-30950445 GCA_030347295.1 Setipinna tenuifilis
CGGCATTTGGGTTTCTGATTCTTCTTTTTCAATAAAGCATCTGGGTTTTATATCAGGCCACTCTCGGGTGTAAGGCACACCGTCGGTGCACAGGCCAGTCCAAGTTGTACTTCTCCAGCGCACTGTTCTCTTCTCTCCTCTCCTCTCCTCTCCTCTCCTCTCTCCTCTCCTCTCCTCTTCTCTTCTCTCGCTCTCTATGGCTGTCTCTGGCAGCTGTGTGTCTCCTGGAGCCCTGGGCTGACAGGCGGAGTGAGCTGTTTACATGTGCTCTGTGGTAGCGCACGTCTCCTCGGGGAGGTTCACGGCCCCACTACCTCTCCGAGCATTTTCGCTTATTTTTTCCCTTCCCTCGTTCGCCTCCCTCCCTCCTCCTGACCTCCTCTGTCCTCTCTGTGCTGCTGCTAAGAGCAGGAGAAGGAGCAGGAGCGGACACACAGAAGAACAGCTAGGTGATAATTGAGTGAGATCTGGGCCTCAGAGTGTTGGGAGGCATATCAACACAAGCTTTTGTCCTTCTTTCTTTATTTTTTATTTGGTGTTTCCAGAGCACAAATGGTTAAGTAGTTACAACAGTTACAACTGCAGAGTGACGTTCCTGATATCCAGGGACTATTCCAAGCGGAGGAGGAAAAAAAAGCTTATCCTCCCAGCACTGCTGCAGCAGTTTTCCCATCTCATCCCCGACATGCATATGCTTTGTGCTGATTTCCCTCTTTGCAGATTAGACGGGCTGAAATGGGGGTTGGAGAGGCTAGCTAATGCCTCACAACTTCACTGTCCACTGAGGCACAGCAGTCGGTCCACTTATCTGACCTCATCTGAAGCTCTAGCAGAGGTCAGTTGATGATAAAGGCAAGGCAATCTTGAGAAAGCTTAAGAGTACCGGTATGACTAAGCCACATAAACAAACTCTTAAAACTGAAATTAACTGATTTGCCCTTTGGGGTAGAACTGCACTGTGTTTCAACTTTTATTTTTTACAAGGACCAGCAATAAAAGGTGAATGACTCCTCTGAAAGACACTGCAATAATAATCTGCCATTCAGAATCAACAGCGCTCTGTTCCTATGACACTGTCTTCCCTTCCCTTCCCTGCACAGATGAAGGGGGAGAGAGAGGAGCAGGGTGGTGATGGTGGTGGTGGGGGTTTGGAGTGGGGGTGGGCTGGAGTGGGGTGGGGGTGGAGGGACTGCAAACTAAATTCCTCCTGCTTCTCTCACTCTCGAGTCACCCTCCCAATGACCCCGGCCCACTGAGGCCCCCAATCACTTTAAACAGCTCTGGGGCGGCCCGATCCCCCCCAACACCCCCCAACACCCCACACCCCCACCCAACCGCCACTTGGGCTCGGAGCACATCACGGGTGAACTTATAAAACACCCCCATCCCCCCCCCCCCTCCCTCTCCCCACCTCTTTACACCTCGGCAAATTAGATCTCGGCAGCAGATATGTTTGCTTGGCTGCAACCACGCACAGTCATTTAGCAATCTGTGATTCGCAGAACTGAGCCGCCTGGGGGGGTTTGATTTGCAAGTGTGTAAAGAAAAGAACAGTATGAGTACTACGTCCATGGGGACTGACATCTGTGTGGTGTGTGTTTGTACTACACACAGTGTTTACTATCGCGTCTTCTGCTAAACCACATGCTAGCATGCGGCCTAGTTTCAGCAGGATGGGAAGCAAACAGTCATAATGGTAGAACACATATTGCACTCGTTTGCCAATGCGTCTGATCGTTTCAGTCAGGGAAGCCTTTGTCACGTGTAAACGCTACTTGTTACTCATACAGTGAGAGGTTGTGTCTGCAGTTTTACTTCAAGTCCACCTCCAGTCAACACTTAAAGGAACACTTCACTTTTTTGCGAAATAGACTCATTTTCCAACTCCCTTACAGCTAAACAGTTGAGTTTTATCATTTTTTTTAATCCAGTCTGGCAGTAGCACTTCAGTTATTAGCTTAGCATAAATCATTAAATCGATTTAGAACAGTAACATGCTAGTGCCAGACCAGCTGAATGGATTCAAAACACTGGAGTGTCCTTTTTTAAAGTGTTTCTGGTTATACTTTGTGTATTTTTATACAAAACCGAACAGACAAACCACTTGTCACACCAGAGACATTCCCCGTTTTCAAACCAGACCAGTAATTTTGGCTCAGTTAAAGTTCTGTGCCTAAGGTGATGAGTGTTGACAAGTTCAAGTGGCTTGCCACCACATCTATGTTTGCCGCTCTTTGGCGTGATGTAGTAAACTCCAAAGTGCCCCCATCGATATCCCTTTTAACACTGCATTATATGTGTTTGTACAATAAAACTTAATGCAAGATGTTTGCAAATGTTCAAAAATTTTAAAGCTACTCACATAAAGCAACACTAAAGCACTTTGCCTCTTTCGGCAACCCACTTTTGCAAACTCGTATAGTGCCATTATAGCCCATGGAGGGCCGCAAAGCAAATTCAGAAGTGTTGTTCACCCTGTTACAAGTTGATGAACCACTGAAACAGTTTTGGAAACATTTTAAGGTTGAAAAAAAAAAACGATTTAGTGTTGCTTTAACGCCAGATGTATCTTGAAAGTGGAATTAGGGTAAAGGCCATAGAATGTTTATTCATATGTGTATGCTGCTCAAAGAAACCTTTTTCCAAAAAAAAAAGCTGGAACCTTTTTCCAACAGAAATGTTTGGGTCATGACAATCCTATTCAGGCCAGTCCCCACCACCTCTCTCTCTCTCCATGCTTGACCTTTTAGGTCACATCACCTCTGGCGACCTTTCAAAGCCCACCTGTCACCATGGAGACAGTAGAATGGCTTTTTGTCTTTGTCACCCACTAGTCAAACTATTTAGCACCAGCCAATCAAAAACAGCAGAAAAAGGTTATTGTAACTCCTGTAAGACATATTCAAATGTACATGAGTCACAACCATACGTATTGGTGGCAGTAGAAATGAAATGAAACTCCGATACATTACAGGTGTTTAAAAGACAAAGAAAATCTGACATCCAAGCACTAATTTCTTCTCACTATCACGTGTCTGGAGTTATAAATAGGCAGCCCTTTGTCAGTGCTCGACTGGTGCGACGTGAGTCAGTGACAGAGGAGACGCTGCGGTAGCAGAACAAAGACGGAGAGTGTCAGTTGGCCGCTAAAGGTCACCTGCTAGTCAAGTTGTGGAGCGGAGTGGAGTGAAGTGAAGCAGTGACACGGCACTCCCCATTAAACCGAGGTTAACGTAACATGGCGCTATTAGACAGACTCAGGGTCCAGTTATAAAAGACATACAAACAGGGCATGCACATACAATATACAGATACCAGACACACACACACACAAAGGTTAAAACATATACAGTTGTTTGTTCCAGTATCCCCAGAAGACAGAGGAGTACCATGTGTCATTTTGTAGTGAGTGAGTCAGTGAACCTACACAGAGTCAGTGAACCTATACATTTATATATAAGGTAGGCAAGGCCTGAAAAGTTGGAAGATCCAAAGAAACACTTTCCCACCTTGAATATTTGAACAAAATTGTAAGAGCATCATTATATGGCACCTTTATATTATTCATCTTTGCTTTACTATAGTTACACCATAGGTGAAATGTATGAAGAGGAGAAGAGTATGAGTTAAAGCAACACTAAAGCACTTTTCATCATAAGTTGCCCTACACGTTGGAAGCTGAATTGTCTTTCTGATATCTCATTCGCACTATAGATCGGAGTGACCCTCTTCTGCAAACTTGCGTAGTGCAGTTATAGCCCATTGAGGGACGCAAAGTGAATTCATAAGTGCCATTCACCCTGTTTTGAGTTGATGAACCACTGAAACGGTTTTGGAAACATTATTTTAAGGTTCAAAAAACGACTTAGTGTTGCAAAAACACACCGCTGCAGTAAAATGCCCACACCACTATGCAGAGCAGCCCTCTCCGCCAGCGCAGGTTTTCAGTTCCTCTTCCAGCATATATTTTTAGCCGCACTATTTTACGACAGAAACTTTGGCCATGACGTTGTCAACTATCATAAAAGAAAAAAACGTGGTCTGTAAATAACTGTTATTGTGAGCTTTTTGCACAACAAAATAGCATGAAGTGTAAGTAGGCATAAATAGAACAACGTTAGTCTGTAGACATGGTGTGCATCGCTGCGATACTTTGCCAAAGGTCAAAGGTCAAATAAGAATAAATATATCAACACTTTCTAAATCAGGGACACATATATTTCAGGAGCTACTACTGGTACTATCTAGGAAAGCAGCAATGTTTTCACAACACTTATAAATATGTGTTATATTCAGTTATAGTCAGCACATGTGATAACACTTAAAATGTCATAAGATAAAAAAGGAACAAACTATTAGGCCTCCTCATTGCCATTTGAATAGTTAGTGTGTGTGTATGTAGATATATATATATATATATATAATAAGTAGTTTCTATGAGTAGCAGTATCATGATGTGGCAGCTGTTATTGTTCTTTCTCACCCAGTATATTACACTAAAGTGTTTCTTAATACTTTAGTTATGATTCATAAAGGGGATTATATCTATTTTAAGATGACACGCCAAAAGCCATAAGCATAAGATTATGAGAGAGAGAAAAAAAAGAAAATTGATATAGTGTGTGACATTGTAACTGTAAAATCCAGGGTAAGGATAAGACTGAGGGCAGTGAGTAGAAGTGCTGTTGTGTACATGATGTGCTAACTTGTTACGATGACAAATAGACTGTGTAATACAAAGTGTAGTGTTCATGCACATGCCATGTTGCAATCTGTCTGATGTAGTGTCTGTGTCCGTGGCAGCTGCAGAGTTAAAAGAAGAGACTCTCTCTTTCTCTCTCGCTCTCTCTGTTTTATTTTATTTTATTTATTTATTTGCAGTTTTGTTGTCAACAAATAGCACAATTGTGCTGTTTTATCCATTTCCATTCCCTCTCTCTCTTCCTCTCTCTCTCTCTCTCTCTCTCTCTCTCTCTCTCTCTTCCTCTCTCTCTCTCTCTCTCTTTCTCTTCCTCTCTCCCTGTCCCCCTCTGTGTGTAATAATGGCCATATGTAGGTGCACAGAGGCACAGAGGCTGGGGTCGGGTCATGTGCTTCAGCAGGCCTAGTCACAAGTTCTGTCACAGCGTCGCTCTTCGCCACACTCGCTTAATGAGATGTCACGGCGAACGTACGGCCGTCGAAAACACAGAGGTGACAGCTGCAGAGTTAAAAGAAGAGACTGTCTCTTTCTTCCTCTCTTTCTCTTTCCCTCTCTCTCTTTCCCTCTGTGACTGTATCATTGCTCACATGTTTCACACACCTTGCCACCAACACCTCATGCTCTTAATCACACTGTGGTTTCTATGCAGTTCACTCCCACCCTGCCTGTCTGTCTGTGGGTAGCTCTCTCTCTCTTTCTCTCTCTTTCTCTCTCTCTCTCTCTCCCTGGGAGCAGATGTGCAGTTGAATCAGACACCTCAGTCTCTCATCATGAGCGTAACAGAGGTGAGTATTATCTCCTGAGTGATAATAGGGGTTTGACAGCTGGGGTCAAATATGCCCAGATTGCACCCCCCCCCCCCCCCCCCACCCCTCCTCTTTACCCGCTCACCTCTCCTATTCACCCCCACCCCCACTCTCCCCTCCACACCTGCACATGGTCAGGATGCAGAGACTAATGGTGGCCGCTGTCTCAGGTCTAATCTGCTGGCTCAGGTCTTTCTGCCCCTCTGAAGTCCATCAGCTGGAGGTTAATTAGGTGACCTCCCCGACCCCTGGGGAAAGACCCTGCCTGCCCAGACCCTGTCTGGAAATCCCCTTTATCCACAGAGAGAGCAGAAAAAAATGGGTCAGGGGTGGGGGGGTGGAGGGGGGGCTAGACAGAAAAAAAGACAAAGAAAAGGAGAGAGATGGATAGAGGAGGCGGAGAGACAGGAAAGGAGAGAGAGAAAGAAAGGAAAAGAAAGAGGCAAATTATAAGAAAGAAAGAGAGCGAGAGAGTGAGAGAGAAAGAGAGCAGGGAAGAGATGGTCTAGTAATTGGGATGACTCAACAAAGAGTGGCTGTGTTGTGTGTTGAAGGCCAGGCCTGGCATGAGTCGCGATTGGCTGGATGTGCTCAGGATCTCTTCCGTGTTTATGTAACACACACACAGATAAGACTCCCTGAGGAGGACACAGATCACACACATCACACACACATCACTGGGACACAGGAAGGCCTCTTGCACTCTCGCGCCAGAGAAACAGGAACTCGGCTCGATGCAGATCTGGATGTATTTAGAGTTCATTTCCGTCGTCAACACCATTATCACCATAATAAAGCTGCAGAGCATGACACAGTTAGCTACAGAGCTATCCAGAGCACTGTGTACACTCTAAAAAAATAATGGGGTCAGTACCGGTTCTTCAGAGTGATGCCATAGAAGAACCTTTTTTCAGTGCTTCAAAGAAGTGTTGAGACAACAGTTCTTTAAAGAACCATTTGACGCTGATCTGACATAACATAGCCCATTATGACCTGAGGTTCTAAAGAACCATTTTCAATGTAAAGTACCTTTTACATACATGCTAAAAAAATAAAGCTGCTTAAACGGTTCTTCAAATCTCTGGATGGTTCCATGGAAAGTGAAGGTTCTTCGAGGGCATTGATGAACCAGTACTGGCCCCATTATTTTTTAAGTTGGCTTGCAGGCATGGATGCAAAACTGGTGATGTGAATGCAAAACTGGTGATGTGTTATGACGTTGTTTAGCTGTTGACGGGCCTGTGCATGTGGTGTCGTTGGTGGAAAGCCCAAAGAAGGAGGCCAGGGGTTGAGGAGAGTCACACACATATTGTATGGTTGGTGCTGATACAATAACAGTGTACGGCCGGCCAGAAATGGAATGAACGTTCTCACACTGATATGAGTAATGGCAAGCAGCTGTCTCGCCCATATGCTAAAAATAAGCACACACATTTGTGGCACGTGTGTGTGTGTGTGTGTGTGTATGTGCGTGTGAATGCATATGTCGTTGGTTTTTGTATATGACTGTGACCATGTGGCTATACATCTGTTTGTGTGTGTGTGTGTGTGTGTGCATGTGTGTGTGTGTCTGTGCATGTGGGTGTGTGTATGTGTCTGTGTGTGTGTGCATGTGTGCGTGTGTGTGCGTGTGTGTGTGTGTGTGTGTGTGTGTGTGTGTGTGTGTGTGTGTGTGTGTGTTGTGGGAGAGTATAGGGAGGTTTCATGAGTGCTCACATGCTGATTAATTGAGACCTACACATTTCATCAGCCCACATGACATAAGTCATGAGTCAAATGCTTTGGGTGTGTGTGTGTGTGTGTGTGCGTGTGTGTGTATGGGGGGGGGGGTGAAGTGAAGTGTGGCTTTTTCAAAGTGACAGAAATATACTTGCTCTATTTAAGAAAAACAACAGTGAGACGGGGTGGGTGTGGAGGCTTTGAAGGGAGGTAATCAAACACATGAAAAGATGAAAAGGGCACTCTCAGGATGAGTCAGATGGAAATCGAACCAACGGTCCAGCCACCTACTTTCCAAAACCACTAACCCCACCACCACCACCACCACCTCCACCCGTGCTGTTGTTTCAGGTCTATGTAAAGCTCTGCCTCTGCCCCAGCAGGCCTTTGTGTGGCAGTAAAAACAGCAGTGGCATGTAACAGGTATTGAAATGAGCACAACCACACCAGTTCACACTGTCAATAACGTGTAGCTCTCCGCTTGTTATGTTAATGCATATATTTTATAGTAATTTCTGTAACAAAAACCTTTTACATTTTCCTTGTCTTCATATTAAGAACCTTAATATACATTTTACATTGTTTTATTGTCTTCCATGTTCTCACTGTAGGATGCTGCTACATGACTTCAGATATAACTGTCAGTACAGTGTGTGACCATCTAGTGTTGTTGGGTTCCTCTTTCCTACTGTATGTGGACTCAATGACCTTGAATGGCCCACGATCGACCCCTCTACCTATTTACAGTACAGTACACTACCACACCGTTTGTGATTGATTTATTCTGTTGAGGTGTGCGATTCGCAAGCTTGTGCTGATTACTCATCCTCGTTTTTTGGCTCTGTGTCCCTCGTCCCCCAACCCAACCCAACCCAACCCAGTTCCAAATCTGAGGCCATTAACATTTCGCACCGTAAAGATTGTCAGCAGATGGTTTGGTTATTTACTGTCGGCCGTTAAAACAAACGCTGGGCCCGTTTAAGCCCGTGTTACTCAATCACCGAAGCCCAGAGGGCCGCTTTATGGCATCGCTACGCTGCTACGCTGCTGGCAACGGTGTCTCGTTTGGAGAGAGAAAAATGGCTAGCGAACCTCACTGCTAATGCAGAGCTTGACTAAGAGAAACTGCCGCCGACTGCTAATGCAGTCAAGAGTTTGAGTAAGAGAAACACGGCTATGGTCTATTAAACGCTAATGTGTGTAAGGGCTGCCCTGAGAGAGAGAGAGAGAGAGAAGGAAAAAGAGAGAGACAGAGAGAGGGAGAAACAGCGAGGGGGGTAGAGAGAGAGAGAGAGAGAGAGAGAAGAGAGATAGACAGAGAGGGGGGTAGGGGGAGAGAGAGAGGGAGAGAGAGAGAGAGAGAAAGAGAGAGAGAGAAAGGGAGAGGGAGAAACTAAGAGGGGGAGGTGAGAGAGGGGGGTAGGGGGAGAGAGAGAGAGAGAGAGAAAGGGAGAGAGAGAGGGAGAGAGAGAGAGAAATGGAAAGAGAGAGGGGTTGAGCCAGCTGCAGCTCCTAGGGGCAGTAGATCAGCAGGGAAGCAGCGAGGCTGTCCAGAGCTCCAGCAGAAACCTGATAGCCCAAGCCTGCAGAGATACAGCAGAGAGAGAGAGAGGGAGGGATGGAGAGAGAGAAAGAGAGTGAGAGAGGGAGATGGAGAGAGGAAAGGGGGGGGTAGGAGAAGGGGGAGGAGACTGGGTCAGATGGGGGGGGGGGGGGGGGGGGGTTCCAGGGAGGGTTAATGGGGGGGGGGGGGGTTGTATAGCAGTGGAGTTGGGGGGGGGGGGTTGCACACAGGCAGAGAGAGAGATAGGGGGTAGGACAGAAAAATGGAAGAGAGAGGGGGTGAGAGATAGAGGAAGAGAGGGATCGAGAGAGAAGAGAGAGAGAGAAGGGGAGAGAGAGAGAAAGAGAGCAGCAAAACAACAATGTGGAGTACACAGTCAGGACTGGGCCTCATGCCAAGAGTAACAACTCACTCATCGAGAGAGAGGGGGGGGGGGGGTGGAGGGAGAGAGAGAGAGAGAGAAAGAGAGAGAAAAAAGGGAGGGAGGGGCAGAGAGAGAGAGGGAGAGAAAGAGAGAAAAAGGGGGGGGGGTGGAGGGGCAGAGGGAAGTGTTTATCTCTAGTGCAAACCAGGGCAGGTCCGTGTGTGTGTGTATCTTTATGCATGTATTTTCATGTGCTATGTTTCAATGTGCATTACATTTGAATGTGTGTGTGTGTGTTAGTATGTGTGTGTGTGTCTTTGTGTGTGTCTGTCAGTGTGTGTGCCTGTGTGTGTGTAGTCCTGTTTATGCATTTATTTATCTGTCCGTGCATGTGTGTATATTTTTTCGGGTTTTGTGGGTCTTTCTTTGTAAGTGTGTGCGCGTGTGCCTGTGCATGTGTGTTTGAGTGTGTGTGTGTGTGTGTGTGTATGTGTGTGTGTGTGTGTGTGTGTTTGTGTGTGTGTGTGTGTGTGTGTACGTTCACATGCGGATGTGCATTATGTGACAAACAGTGTTTGGAGGTCATCAGCTATCTCACAGCAACCACAGAAACTGCCCCTTCTTGACCTTTTGTTCCACTGGCACACACACACACACACACACACACACACACACACACAACCCCCCCGCCCCCACCCCCACCCCCAAAATAACCCCCCTTCTCCGTTCACTGCAAAGGGTACACACACACCACAACAAACACACCAACACACACAGGCAGGCCTCGCTCTTTCTCAGTAAACCTCTGGAGGCTGGCAGGCTGGCAGGCATGCGGTCGGCTGTGC
>CM059278.1:30990445-31020445 GCA_030347295.1 Setipinna tenuifilis
ACACCACACACTAGCTTATGCCCCAGAATGACCACCACACACCATCTTATGCCCCAGAATGACCACCACACACCAGCCTGAGGTGAGAAGTGAGGAAGTGAGCTGGTGCAAAACACAACAAGCACATTTTGAATTGCTTAGATGAACATCTTAGTAAAAATGTAAAGCTTTTGCACAATGTGCATTTACGATTTATTGCAATCACACAATGTTTCAGTCATGGGATCTTTGTGATGTCTTTGTACTATAGAAAATAACACATTACACTTACAAAAACCAAAAAGCTTAAGTGATGATAGAGGACATGAATAGCATTTCTATTATAATTGGTTGTTTTCCTCGAATAACCGTTCTGTTCTTTTGTGCACATAGAAGAGACATTGTAAGTCATTGTGCACAACAGATCCTTCATTAATTTGCCATCATCAGAGATTTGTTTTGAAGAAGTGGTGTGTGTTGCTTTGTTTGTGTTTAGTTCCTAAGCTCCCCTTTGCCCTGTTGATAGATGATTGTGTGTGTGTGTGTGTGTGTGTGTGTGTGTGTGTGTGTGTGTGTGTGAGTGAGAGATAGAGACAGTGTGTGTGTGTGTGTAGGTGTGTATGTGTGTGTGTGTGTGTGTGTGTGTGTGTGTGTGTGTGTGTGTGTGTGAGTGAGAGATAGAGACAGTCTGTGTGTGTGTGTGTGTGTGTGTGTAGAAGCATTATACAAAGGAAATTAGACATTTGCTTTTAATTAGCACTAAGTTTCTCTGACAGTCTAATTGCTTCCACTGTGGCTTCTCATTGTTTGTGGGCCACATCAAAGGGCCGCTGCTACCCCACACAGCTCCTCTCCTCCCGCCTTCAAACACACACAGCGCTGAGAACGGACTTACCGGCAAGGTCTCTTTTTTAATCTTTTATTTTTCTTCTTCTTTATCCTGCTCCCCTTTCCTTTCTCTCTCTCTCTCTCTCTGACTCTCTCTCTCTCTCTGTTTCATACACACACACACACACACACACACACACACACACTTTACTTAGAACCACACCCTTTACTTGTAATATGCCCCTGGCAACACACTTGCCTGAGGCAGAGCAGCGAGATGACCTCATGGAAATACACACACACACACCCACACATACACACACACCACACACTAACACTCATATACACACTCAATCTCTCTCTCTATTTCTCTTTCTCTCTCTCTCTCTCTCTCTCTCACTCTCACACACTCTGTGTGTGTGTGTGCTGTGTGTGTGCACATGTGTGTAAGTCTATGTACGTGCCTCAGAGAGAGAGAGAGAGAGAGAGAGAGAGAGAGAGAGAGATAACCAGAAGGATAAACATAATCTCCGAAACTGACACAGAACATGACACAAATCTATTAGCAGACACACAATCACAATGTGTTGGCTAGCAATGTCAGGTTCATTATCAGCAGTTATTGTTAAACAGATCCTGAGGCACTTTAGCTTAAACTATTTTCCTTTGCTCCACCAGTACTAACCACTCCGTGACTAATGTGATATGAGTCAGAGAGACGTACAGTACAAGAACAAAAAAAACTGTGGAGAACCGAAGTGAAAATGTTTAGGGCCCATTATGACTATCGTTCACACATGTAAGCAAAGCTGTGCAAGATCAGGGCCAAATTATGGCCAGATGAGGGCCAAGCCAGGACCAGTTCAGGACTCGATTAGAGAGTTTGTTTGTGAGAAAATAGAAAGAAATGGCATTTATTTTTGTCAGCCACACACCACACGTTTCTGAACGCTGGTAGGTCACACCATCATGGTACATATGTTGCCAGGTTTCAAACAGACTTCTTTACACATATACAGTACAGGCCAAAAGTTTGGACACACCTTCTCATTCTCATATGTACATTGTAGATTGTCACTGAAGGCATCAAAACTGTGAATGAACACTAATGGAATTATGTACTTAACAAAAAGTATTAAGTATTAACTTTTTTGTTAAGAACATAACTCCATATGTGTTAATTTATAGTTGTGATGCCTTCAGTCAGAATCTAATGTAAATCATGAAAGTAAAGAAAACGCATTGAGTGAAAAGGTGTGTCCAAACTTTTGGCCTGTACTGTAGATGTAGATATTTTAGCTGAGAGCTTCCTGAAGATGGAAAATTTAGATTAGATCCGGTTTCGAGACCAGGTGGGGCTGACTGCTCTTGCACACACACACACACACACACACACACACACACATACATGTTCTGGTAATTCAGCTGCTGTGAGTGGGAGTGGATGACATATTTGGTCTAACTAAAATGACACCTAGCAGGCTTTTTATTGCAATGTTATGTGTGTGAGTCTGTGTGTGTGTGTGTGTGTTTGTGTGTTTGTGTGTGTGTGTGTGTATGTGTGTGTGTGTGTGTGTGTGTGTGTGTGTGTGTGCACGTGCGCGTGTGTGTGCATGTGTGTGTGTGAATATGTGTGATGAACAGAATCTTAAGTGCATAAGTGTGCAACCATTTGTTGTGTGTGTTTCACAAGTGTCTTTCTTGTCTGGATGTGTGTGTCAGAGGGAGACAAAGACAGAGAATGAGACAGAGATGTGTGCGTGCACGTGTGTGTGTGTGTGTGTGTGTGTGTGTGTGTGTGTGTGTGTGTGTGTGTGTGTGTGTATGTGTGTGTGAGTGTTGTGTGTGTGACTTTGGCGGCTGTGTTTCCCCTTTGATGTCCGTGCAGAGATGCCCACATGTCCAGTGCTACCCTGCCAGGAAACTCTGCTGTCTTCCCAAAGGAGCCCCACAGACTGCTGGGAAAATGGCTGCTGCTTTTTGATGTCATAAAGAGGGATCATGGCTGTAATTTCCCTTTTATCTCTCTCTCTCCCTCGATCCCTCCCTCCCTCTGCCTGTCTATCTCTCTCTTTCTACCCACCCCCACCATCCCCCCCCCCCCCCCGTCTCTTGCCTTAGAGTTTATTATTTTTTATTTCAGATCTGGTGGTGATTCATGCTTACGCTGCCAAAGCTGACGCCCTGTTCAGAAGTTGAAAGAAAATTTAATGCAGCTTTTAAAAATAAATAGCCCATGAAGACAGACAGGCAGGCAGACAGACAGACAGACAGACAGGCAGGCAGGCAGACAGACAGGCAGACAGACAGACAGGCAGGCAGGCAGGCAGGCAGACAGACAGGCAGACAGACAGACAGACTGGTGGCCACACTCAAGGACTTCTTCTCAGCTTTTAAAAATAAACAGCCCATGAAGACAGACAGACAGACAGGCAGAGAGACAGACAGACAGACAGTCGGCCACACTCGAGGACCTCTTCTCCGAGTCTGTGAGACGTCTCTAAGCGCAGGGGTTTTTTTTCTTTTTTTGTGTGTCTGCGGATCAAAAGCGTTGTGGCTGACTGATAGTGCAGACATGCTTTTAGACATAGTCTGGGATGATGAGCTCACCGCCTCAGCTCCGTGTGTGTGTCTCCAGTGGCGTGGGTGTAGAGTAGAGTAGAGCACGTGAATTTGATGCATTAATTAGTACAGCATCAACGGCAGGGTGAGTCTCTGTCTGTGGCGTCGTGGGTGTTCTGAGAATCACCGCTGGTTTGGACTATTAAAAATAAAAGATACCTAAAGCCTGAAATCCTATCTTATCTCAATGCACGGTGGCATTTAGGATTTTTTCGGTCTTACAGATGCATATTTCCTGACTGGATTTAACAAAATAGAATGCTATCTTATCTTGAGATAGGAATTTTGCCAGCACAGCCGATCCTGGGTTGTTGTGAGAACCAGGTGTTCAGCTTGATGGGAGTTCATTAGTGTGTGGCTTAGGACTTAGGATAGAGATCAGGTTTCATTGGGGTGTGTCAGTATGGGAGTGTGTGTGTGTGTGTGTGTGTGTGTCCATATGTGTGTGAGTGTGTGTGCGTGTGTGTGTGTGTGTTTGTGTGCATGTGTGTGTGCATGCATATGGTGTGTTATCTCATTATCAGACTGTGTTGTGCATATGAGGGCCACAAGAGGTCGTGACAAAACTCAAACGTAAGTGTAAAGCAATCCCCCTCACACACACACACACACACACACACACACACACACACACACACACACACACACACACACACACACACACACGCACACACACACAGTCCAAGGCTGCAAAATACTCAGGGGTCCATTGTTTTTCTTTCCCAGTGCTCTGTTTTCATCCATGAGTGTTGGTACACCTCAACACTTGAGAGCCCCCAAAATCTGCTCGCTGCTCCCTGTCAGGACCGATAAGCGATTGCTGATGCAGACGGACACAAACAGATGTCTTGCGTCAAGCCACACTCACTCGGTATTTGATTAAGTGGCCCTTGCTGAAACGGGCTGATTTATAGGGGCAGGCTTGGTTTAGTGGACTAAACACATGGCCCTAGTGCACTGTGCACTCTCCTCTTCCTTAATGTGCTGTTGAGCAAGATTGTAAATGATGGACGAGCTTTTCCAGAGAAACCATACCCTGAAATTTATGCCTCCAGAGTTCCCTCTCAGGGAGGGGGGGATAGTGGCTCCATCCCAGTCCAAAATAGACTTTGAAAATGAGATACATAAACACTTACATGGACCAGTAGCCTGGCTGTCGCACCAGGCTCGGAGACAGAGCTCGGTCTGGCAAAGATCCCATACACAGGAAGTTCTCAGGAGCGGGATCAACGGGTGTCCATTAAATGCAATTGTATACTACTGGACAGAGCCACAACCAATCAGACCACTGATTTTAATGACATACGCGAAAGCTTGTTTTTCATTGGTTCCCTATTTTAGGGGCACAGGAACACACCAAAGAGGAAATAGGTCAGTTGTCCAGACTGACCTGAATGCAAACTTCTATGCAGCGTCATAGGTAGTATGGGCAGGCCCTGGCGAATGGACCAGTTCTCTTGAGTAAACACCCAAAACACTCATCTTGAAGAGTCACACTACGTTTTTTTTCCTGCCCGCATCCGAAGACCACAGACTAATTGGCACAGACCGACAGTATGTGTTTACGCCCGCCTGGAGCTATATTCAAGGCTAATTTATTTGCTTTGATTGCTCTTGTTTAATTTATAAAAGCTATTGGTAAATAATTGCAGAGTGAGTGCAGAGGGTCTGTATAATCTCTGAACTCTGCTAGCCTGTGGCTATTTCTGCTGCAGTTTCATGATGGCTACATGCACTCAACACACGTGTGTGTTAGGGAAGGAAATCTAACTAAAACATCAGGAGGCTAAGTTCTGCTAGCCTGTGGCTATTTCTGCTGCAGTTACATGACGGTGTGAGATGCACAAGTCTCATTGACTCTGAGCTAGGTGCCCTCTACAGTAAGTAAACCTGGGAAGTGAACCTAACTAACACATCAGGAGGCTAAGTTCAGAAAGGTAAGATTCCAGTATCAGTTCTGGCCTCAGTTCCAGTCCTGTTTCAATGGAATCCTCTGGTTAAAAGTAGTCAAGTAACTTGAGCACACTCCTGCTTTGTGAAGAAGAAAAAAAAACAGTTGCTTTGATACAACCGACTCAATCTCTGAGTTAATCCATTATATATTAACCACAAGCTAGCAAATTATGTCTGCAATTGATAAGATCTAGAATGAAAGAATGACTGCCTGAGGGCTTGACAGCTCATCAGAGAATGAGAATCCTTAAGTGAAGTTAACATTTGAGGGTTGGGTGGCGCAGAAGAGCTGATGTCATCGTTAGTGGTACACATGACCCATGCTATCTGGCTAGCTGTTGAATTTAACTTACGAATGGAAAAACAGATAGCATTGCTATCTATATCTTTTAGACCATCTCTGATAGGAAATGGATACACAGACAAACAGTAGCAGTCTGCTTTTGAGTTGTCTGGCGCAGGAGAGCGGATGTCATCATTAGTGGTACACATGACCTACGCTATCTGGCTAGCTGTTATGTACTTATGAATGAAAAAAAACAGATAGCATTGCTATCTCTATCTTGCAGACCATCTCTGATAGGAAATGCAGATACAGTAGCAGTCTACTTTTATCTAATCTTTTATCCAATCTACAATAAGACACTCACTACTCACGACACGACACATGTTTTAAGACAGAGTGCACAAGCTGTACACAGCTGAAATTGTCCTCATTTATTAATTCAAGTCCTTTTACAAAAATCAACTTGTCTTCATTTAATAATTGTAGTCCTTCTACAAAAATCAACTTATCTCCTTTAAAAAACTCTAACCAAAGTCATTTAACGCACCTCCAAATGTGCTTTTTTAGGTGAAAATATGTGTGTTCGTTTGACATTTTCCCCAATAACAGTGACTTTATGGAGTGCTGTATTACGGAGCCATGACTTTAATTGGATGTTGTGGCATGTGTGTGCGCTGTGTGCTCCCAGTGCATTCTGGGAGCAATGGGAGGGTCCACTGACCTTCATTACAAATGGCTCCTGTCAGCACATGTGGAGCACAAGGTCAGCCTTTCATTCTCTCGTTCACTGCTGATGTATCGACACACGTCCCTCCAGGGGCCAGAGGGACTCCACAGCCTGTCACTGTTCGAAATCACAGGGGGAATGTGTGTGTGTGTGTGTGTGTGTGTGTGTGTGTGAGTGTGAGTGTGAGTGTGAGTATGTTTATGTGTGTGTGTGTGTGTGTGTGTGTGTGTGTGTGTGTGTGTGTGTGAGTGTGTGTGTGTGCGTGCATGCATGTATGCATATGCATGGAGTGTGTGTATGTGTGTGTGTGTGTATGAATGTGTGTCTGCATGTGTTCATGTATGCGTGGTGTATGTGTGTGCATGTGTGTGTATGTGTTTACATGTTACATGCCTGTGCGTGTGTGCAAATTCATGTGTATGGCTTTGTGTGTCTGTCTGTTTGTCTGTGTGTTTGCCCCCGTGTGTGTGTGTGTGTGTGTGTGTGTGTGTGTTTGGAGGGAAAGGGGTTGCCCTCCTCTCTGCCCCCTCCACTGCCCCAGGAGGTATTTATGGGTGCTGCGTGTGGACCCGGAGCAGAGCGTGGTTGACCCTGGGAACATTACCCTGGTCACTGTTGACTCTCTCTGGGGCCAAGGTTCAATGCCCCCATTGTCACTCCCAAGCCCATAAACTGGTCATGTTTCAGCCTAACAGCACACTGATGGACTAAATGCTCATGGGCACTCTCTCTCTTCTCCTTCTTCTCTTCCCTCATTCTCTCTTTCACTCCTTCCTTTCTCTTCATGTCTCTCTCTCTCTCTCTTCCCTGCTCCATCTATCCCCCCATCCCGAAGCTGCTAGTTGTGTTTTGTGCGTCGATTCATCATTATTACTGGCGATGCTTGATGTGCTGTGTGCTGGCTCTGTTGAACCCTGCAGATGCTGTGCAAGTAGACACGGGCAGCCAGTGTTTATTTGCCTTCCTGGTTGGCTCAAAAATGTGGAGCAGCCTGTCCTGAAAGCCTAAGAGTCTGTATCCCGCTGCGCTGTTTGTCTCTGTTTGTGTGTGTGTGTGTGTGTGTGTCTGTGTGTATGTAAATGTGTGTGTGTGTGTGTGTGTGTGTGTGTGTGCGTGTGTTTATGTAAATGTGTGTGTGAAGGTATGTGCCTGTGTCTGTGTGTGTGTATGTGTGTTCTGTTTTTGTGTTTGACTGCCTGTGTGTGTGTGTGTGTGTGTGTGTGTGTGTGTGTGTGTGTGTGTGTGTGTGTGTGTGTGTGTGAGGAGGAGCCATGGCCAGTCAACAGGGAGGTGACACCTCGTAATGCTGTGCGGGCCTAAGTGGATGTGAGTGCGGAGCAGGCTCGGGGATTTGTTTGCCGAGTCCCCGTCCATGCGAAACATATGGGGAGCTAATTAGTTGCAGCCAGCGCTGCTGGCACATCTTCCCCTGCTGCCCTCCTCTGCTCTCCACACTACCCGGGAAATACACACACACACACACATACGCATGCACACACACACACACATATGCATGCACACACACAAACAGAAACACACACACACACACACACACACACACACACACAACCACACATGTACTCAAGCATATGCACACACCCAAATACACACACACACACACACACACACACACACAAACACACACACACACATACACACACACACATATACACACACACACTGTGCTTGCCCTGCTTCTCTTGTTGATCCCAATAACTAAGAGGGCATCTGAGGTTACTCCACTCCTCTTACTAATTCGCTTTCTTTTCTTTATTTTTTAAATTGAATTATTTAATTTTCTTTACTTTTTAAATTGAATTACTCATGGTTACGCTTGTAGTGGCTTGGAAGGCATTAGACAGAACATAAATTAAGCTTTTCTATTTGTGTTCTTGCAGTTATACAACAATCTACTGCTGGTTTGTTTGTTTGTTTGTATGATGAGGATTTAAGTCTTTTACAGTGACATGTGTGTGTGTGTGTGTGTGTGTGTGTGTGTGTGTGTGTGTGTGTGTGTGTGTGTGGGGGCAGATGTGGCAGAGAGACACCTTACATTGTAAAACTCCTACTTTACCTGTAAAAATCAGGAAGGGAGGGGGTGGGGACTGTGTTGCAAACAACAACACCGGTACCATATTCAGCTAGGTGTAGTCCGACCTAAGTAGTCTCCCAAACACTATCACTCTCTTCCACTTTGTTCACTGTTCTATCCAACATAAGCTTACTGTAAAATACCACAAATGTAAGACTCTTTAGGGGGGCCTTGCTGATTCAGTCTACCAGCTTCTGCATTCTGCACTACACATTTTTTTTTCTCTTTAGCAAAGTTGACAGATGGTAAAAAAAGAAAAAAAAGCAATTCAAGGCCGACTTATTGGATCTTTGAGTATAAAATTAAAAGGAATAATTATCCAATTGTTTTAATATACTTAATATACAACTCTCTTTACTCTTCTATCCAACGCAGGCTTAAGAAGCCCTCAGGAGAGTGTGTGAGAGCCTTTGGACATGTCTTTTCATTTTATGACATTTGGTCAGACGTGAGTAGATAGATAGATAGATACATACATACATACATACATACATACATACATACATACATACATACATACATACATACATACATACATACACACATACACACACACACACACACACAAATACATACATACATACATACATACATACATACATACATACATACATGCATACATACATACACACACACACACATATACATACAGTACATACTTACATACATACATACATACATACATACATACATACATACATACATACATACAGTACATACATACATACATACATACAGTACACACATACATACATACTTTGGGGGCCAACATACAGAAGCATCATGCACAACCTTCCTTCTCTCTTTGGTTTTTGGCATTTGTATAAATAAAAGCCAAAGACCACAGCTGCAGAAAGAGGCTGCTGAGAGAAAGAAAACAAGACTGACATCATCACGAGAGTCTGGCGCCCTGCTAAAGTGGTGAGCTATGGTGCTTTATAAAGGCCCTAACCCACATTGAGCTTTTTTACAGGGGGACACATGATGGCTTCTGTGACCATCACGTATTGATTACATTTAAATTCAATTTCAATTGACATGATGTGTGATCATACACACAAATACATGTAGTCAAACCACAACTGTTTTTAAATGTTGTAGCCATACAAAAAAATGTAGACACGCAAAAAAAGTCTGCTATCAGATAGATAGTAATGTTTCCGGTTGTTGTCTCCAGTGTACACTCTAGCCACACAAACAGCCCTGATTTAGGTGATAATGCTCAACTTGAGCATCCAGAGCGGCTGAGATGAAGGAGAGAGATAAGGCCCAAGCGGAGGCTGCAGGTTGTTTATGTGTCACGCAAGCTGACGGTTGGGCTGAGGTGGTGCTTATCTGCCACAAGCCGTCTATGGTTGGAGAAACACCCCCATCAGACCTCAGTGTGGTTTGCCATGACGCTCGACAAGGGCACAGAGGAAGAAGAGAGTGTCAGGCCACAGACAGGATCACTGACACACACACACACACACACTCGCAGGCATACAAACACACACACACACACACACACACAGATGCACGCACACACTACCTCTCTGTCACTGTCTCTCTTTCTTTATTTGTAAGTTAATAACAGACACACTGTTTCTCTCTCTCTCTCTCTCTTTTTCTCTAACACACAAAAACACACACAACATACATGTAAACCCATGTACACACACACACTCGCAGGCATACAAATACACAAACACAGACACACACACAGATGCACGCACACACTACCTCTCTGTCACTCTCTCTTTCTTTATTTGTAAGTTAATAACGGACAGAGAAATAAAGAGAGAGAGGAAGAGGATAGACAGAAAAAGAGAGGGAAGAGGAAGATAGAAAGAAAGAGACAACATAAGAAAGAGACGGAGAGAGAAAGAGGAAGGTGAAGCAGCAGTGTGTGTATGTGTGTGAGAAAAAGAGTGTGAGGACAGAGTGAAAGAAAGACAGAGTAAGAAAGAGAAAAAGAGAGAGAGAGAGAAAGAGTAAGACAGATGAAGAGTAAGAGACACACACACACACACACACACATACACACACACCTAGAAAAACATTCAGCCCTTTGGCTGTGTTTTACTGACTCACTTTGGCTGATGTTTTTGTTCCCACTCTTTTATTTGGCCTGGCTTTCACTTTGAATGGGTTTCCACTCACACTATTTTGCCCCGACTTCCACATTACGTTGTATCTTATTTTTTGTCACAGGGTTGTATTTGATGTGTATGTTAGAAGGAGACAGAGGACAGTACAAGAGGGTCACAGGGTCAAGCAGCTGTAACACATGTTCACAGTTTCAAGTTCACAAGATCTCACTTTGACAGCAGATCTCACTTTGACAGCAGATCTCACTTTGACATCATGGAACATGTTACTAGGCTACAGAGGCTACATGAATGTGTGACATCATTGCAGTTGATCTGTAGAGTACTTTATGGAGAAGTGAGTTATGGTTTTTTTTAAAAGCTCTTTTTTGTTT
The DNA here is from genome assembly GCA_030347295.1 of Setipinna tenuifilis. Taxonomy (NCBI): domain Eukaryota; kingdom Metazoa; phylum Chordata; class Actinopteri; order Clupeiformes; family Engraulidae; genus Setipinna; species Setipinna tenuifilis. The sequence continues at coordinate 31,001,397 of CM059278.1, forward strand.
TTTTTTTACAGGGTAAACAGTTTTGAGTTTGACATTATCTAACTCTGACAGGATTGTACTGTGTGCTTTGGTCATGAGTGACATGAGTGGTAGATGTTGTGTTTCCTTCAGACGTGGCCTGTCACAGAAGAAGAAGAACAAGAGAGTGAGTGAGTGAGAGAGTGGAGGGCTAACCACAGTGGCAGGCAGCCACAGAACCTGTTTTACAGTTTTAATCTGACAAGATCTAACTTTGACAGGACTTCACTGTGTAGTTTCGTTATGAGTGACAGTTTTGCGTCAGACGTGTCCTTTAAATGAGGACAGTGTGAGTACTGTAGCTGTAGTGTGAGAGGTACGACCGGTGACAGACTAACACTTTAGTGGTTGTTCTTTGAATTTTACTTTGTTGTTTGGTTTCAGGTGATAACATAGTTCAAATTACAGGGGGTACCGGGGGGTACAGTACCCCCCAGTCAACATGTAGAACCCCCCAAAGACACAAAAAAGCAGGGTTGGGAGTACCAACATGATTACATGTAGGTAATGTAATCCATGTAATTAATGTACATGGAAGTAAGGTAAAACATAAAAGGTAGTACCCCCAATTATGGAGAGGTAATTCACACTGTGGGTGATAACACTGTTTCATTTGTAGTTGTGTGTGCAGTGTTTCATGTGTAGTTTGTGTGGATTAGAAGGAGAGGTACATGTACAAGGCCTCACATCCTGCAGAAGTGGTAGCCTTCCTCTCCTCTCCCCCTCGACATAGGCCCCCCTTAAATGTTTTGGTAGCATGTTATATGAAGGTGTCTACATAAGAGTGGCACAAGCATGTTATAAACATGACATTACACATATCAATTATTTACTGATAGCTTGATCAATATTACATCAATATTAAACCCTGAGCTGAGTTTAGGATAATATTACATGCCCTCGTGTCAGTTTTATACATCTATTTTGCTAACTTAATTGAAATTTAACCCATCATTTTTAAAGTGACAAGAGATGATCGCTGACAAGGCCAACAATATAAAAACAAGAATGAATCCATAAATCCCCAGTCAGACTTTGTCTTGATGACAATGACAATGTCCTCTGTCAAACTTGAGCTTCACCTTGCCAAACGTGCTTTGCTGGTTTCATGAAGGGAGTGTGTGAGCTGCCGCTGGGCTTTGACCTGATGTGTGGTTTACGCCAGTCACATGCTCCAGCAGACAGACACAGAGGTGAATGGTTCATGATGAGTTCGGGGATTTTTTTTTTTGAGGGTGGAGTGTGTGTGTGTGTGTGTGTGTGTGTGTGAGGTTTTAGTAGGTGGTGGAGATGTGCGCAGGAGTGGGTTTCTTGGTCAGGCTTCCTCAGAAGACAGCACAGGTGCAGCTGGGCCTGTGGTTTTATCACAGTCTCACACACACACATACACACACACACACACACACACACACACACACACACACATGCATGCACCGACATGTGCACACACAACCACAACAAAAACACACACATACACACACATGCTGACATACAAGCACATATATGACCGCACACACACACACACACACATATATATACACACACACACACACACACACACACATCCACACAGCTGCACCTCCTTTCAACCACTGCTGAGCAAAAGACCTAACAGCTGCTAACATCATCTCACTCCATTTTTCTAGCATTATTTCATTTGGTGTAGCCTTTATCACTCATGCAATGGGCCATGACGGGTCTTCAGCAAATGGGGGCCCTTCTGTAAAGATGGGGGCCCACTTACTCAACCAGAAGACCTCATCAAAACCCCCCAGCTAACAGGGTCAAAACAATGTCCACATTTCTGCTGGCTTTTATCAACCGATCTGGTTTTGACATTAGTGTTAGCCATGACCTACTGGCCACAGAAGGACCCTGTGTCCCAGCACTGCATCATAAAACATGGGGATTTCTGCAGTTGGGCTGCAAGTTTACTTGCTTACTTGCTTTTAAAATGGCCATCCTTAAACTGTCTGAAGGCTCTAATGGATGACTAAGCTTTGAGAAGTAAAATAAAAAAAGACGTTTTTAAGCCTGTTTTCGGAGTAAATTGAAAACTGTAGAGCAGCCCTCGCCACCGTGTCGTAAATCTTTGGCCTAAACTGTTTGCGCTGTGGCCATTCTGCCTGCTGAAATGGAGCCAGGGGTCGCTGGGGGTCAAACAGCCTGTGTAGCTTGACCCCTGTCCAGCGTGGTGAGTGCCCCCCCCCCACCTCTGGGTCAGTGCTGTGACCCCCGAACCCCCCCACCGCCCCACCCCCGCGCTGCCTGCTTTACACACACACACACACACATGCACACACACAACCCTATGATGGTTCACACACACACAAATACACACACATACACACACACACACACACACATGCACACACACTAACCACCCTACGATGGTTCACACACACACACACAGACACACACAAATGCACACACACTAACCACGCTATGGTGGTTCACACACACACACACACACACACACACATGCACACACACTAACCACGCTATGGTGGTTCACACACACACACACACATATACACACACATGCACACACACTAACCACGCTATGGTGGTTCACACACCACACATACACACACACACACACACACACACCCTACGGTGCTAATGACTTGTCCTTCCCCGGGCTTGACAGACTGGAGAGGCCTTATCTGATGGGGGTTGACGGAGCTGCAGGCAGCGTGGCACTGGACAGACAGGAACACAACAAGGCTTTGTCTGTCCCCTCAGCTCCTCACAGCCTTGGCCAGGCCAGGCAGCTCCTTCAGTCTTCTACATGTCCAGAACAGAGCACTTGAGGGCCATTCAATCTGATCCTACCTATTTAGTCAAGCTTGTTGTTGTCGTCTCATTTACACACCTCTGTCCTTAAACTGTCAAGGCTGTCAGGAGAAAGAAAGACAGAAAGAATTTAATGAGGGGAACATGAAAGTAAGAAAAAGAGATTAAAAAAAACAGAGACATGTGAGAGATAGGAAGGAATAAAAAAGAAAGAATTGACAGAGAGAAGAAAAAATCCCAACTAAAAAAAGGACTGAAAGCAAAAGAGCAGCATACATACACGCACACACACACACACACACACACACACACACACAACCACACATACACACACACATGCTCTCACACACACACACATACACACCCCAAGTCTTAAATACACACAGGCGAGATACTGGGTGTGATGACTCTAACAGATAAGCCTTGTGGCTTTCTGTTTTATGCACAAGACCCAAAGTCCTCACACACACACACACACACACATGCACACAAACAACCTGCATTGCCTTTAGCAGATCCTGTGACACAGTGATTGTGAAAGCAAAATTAGAAGTAAAAGAAACTAAACTCACAGTTTTCGAGAATGTAACGGTAACAAGCAATAGTGCCTGAACTATTTGAGAAAACATAAGAAACACCTAGGAAGAACACATTTGGGAGAAGAGATTTAGCTAGGCCTCCCTGACTACCGGAAGAGCACTTAGCACTTTAGGTTCATTATTATTCTATTATTTCCTAAGTTCTGAGTCAATCATCCTATTGTTGGGTTTCTTTGCTAAGTCACAGGGTCTCGTTGGTCTGTGAACATTTTAAGGACACCTTATCAGTAGTGCACCTCAGGTGTTTCAGGCCTTTAGTTCCTATACACGTCTCATGTTCCATACACTCCTCCATGGAGCAGAGATAGCTTGACTAGTTGCCTCTTTGTAAACCAAGAGAGTCAGATAGGGCCCCCACCTCTACACAATCAAAAAGTCCAAGTCAAGCTCAACTTTATTGCTAATTGTGCCATATGTAAAAGACATACAGAGGATTGAAATTGTGATACTCGAAGAGTCACACTGCAGTAAAAGAACACAGATATAAGATAAGATAAGATAAGATAACATAACATAACATAACATAACATAACATAACATAACATATTTTAATTTCAGAATTAATGCACCATGGTTAAGGAGAGACACTGCTGAGAAGGCCGAGTTGTAGTAACTCGTAACGTAATAACGGCTCTTAACGTAATAACTGAAATGTAATAAATGTTCATAACGTAATAATCGACTCTTAATGTAATAAAATCATGAGCGCATAAAGTAATAACGTCTTTGCGCATAACGTAATAATGTAATAACCTATTACGTTATGAGCTCCACTATAGCAACTCATAATGTAATAAAACCTCATAACGTAATAATGTCTTATACTGTGAGAAAAGCTGCATTAACACTGTTTATCATTCATAATTAGCCCAGATTGCAATTATTAATATTGGCTAACGTTAACGGCTAACATTAATGGTACCCATTGACTAACATGAACGGTATCCAGTCAGGACAGATTAAAGAAGAGGCCTAACCTGTGTTTGCCCATTTAAGGGACAGTCCTCATAAAGTTGTCTATATTAGCAAAGGACGGTAGCATTGCAGCAGTGTCTAGATAAAGGCGTCCAGAGCTATTTTCAAATTTTGAATATTTTCAAAAGTGTGAATAGTTAATCCATAAATCAAAACACAAGGAAACGTCCTAAATCTGTGTGTGTGTGCATTGTGTGTGGGGGGCGTGGGTGCCCCACCCCAGTAAAGCTTAATTCCTAGTAAAGTCTCTGTTGGGGAGTAGTTTAAGCTGTAAACCTGTGACCCTTGACAACATTAAAAGTTTGAGTAGAGGTTTTGTGGTGGTGTGTGTGTGTGTGTGTACAAAGGGTGGAGAAACACTTTAGGGGCTAATCACAGGACCTAAGAAAGGTTGTATGTGTGTGTGTGTCTGTGTTTTTCTTAAAATGGTTGCTGAATGCATCTGTGTGCCTATGTATGTACGTGTGTGTCAAGGAGCACATGGACACAAACACACACACACACACACACACACACACACACACACACACACACACACACACACACACACACACACACATTGAGCACTACACTAATGCAGCAGTGGCACATGAATGCGAGGGGTTGTGCGAGGCCAGACAATGGCTCTTTCTCACACAGGCCTCGTCATGCGGTGGAGCCCCATCAATATCGCTGCGTGCGACTCACCAGTGTCCCAGTCACATGCACAGGCCCAGAGAGAGGGAGTAGAGACAGAGACAGAGAGAATCCCCTGCCCTGCGCACAATGACCAGCATCAAGTGCCACTCGCTCACAATGGGGACCTACATGCCTGCCCGGCTGCACTCAGCGCCCGAGGTCCGGGGCCGAACAACGGGGGACTATGTGGAGGGTGGAGGTCTCGGGAAGTGCACATGGCCCTTTTTGTGTTTTTGATAAGCACATGTCTCATTGTCATATGACGGTGGCCCAAAGTCACAAGTCGCTTCTGGAAGGTTCTTTTGAAAGACGACAGACGGAGGTGAAGTGGGGGGGGGGGGGGGTTGAGTCGGGGGTGGGTGGGGCGGTTAAGCAGCTGTGCTGTGGGGGGAGTAGACTCGGACTCTGTTAAGATCCGGCCTGGACCCGGCCTTGTTCTGGCCCGGAGGCGGCTGTGATTTTGATCCAAATCTTTTTATTTTATTGTATTATTTTTCCGGACAGAGCAAAGGGCACTGAGGGCATTCGAGGAGGGGGCCATGTGATGAGGAGTGGTTAGGGCGTAGGGAGGGAGGGAACGAGAGAAAGGAGGGAGGGAGGGGGGCGAGAGAAACGGAGGGAGAGAAGTGCAGGCAGGAGGCGCAGGAACACTAGAGGTCTGCAGGAAAAGTGCCCAGGCTCTCTCTCCCTCCCTCCCTCCCTCCCTCTATCTCTCCCTTCTCTCCCTTCTCTCCCTTCTCTCGTTCCCTCGTTCCCTCCCACCCTCTCAGTGCGGTGGCCGGTGCTGAAAAAGTGATGGATGGGCAACGCAACACAACGCCACGGACACTGACACGGCTCGCAAGTCTACGTGACCAAGCGCCGATTTTACACACACAACCTGGGATTACTGTAATAGCCATTTTATTCCCATCCTACCCCCACCCCCTTACCCCACCCTCCGTGTCAAGGTCATATGGGTTCAATTTACACCCCCACCTCCCATCCCAACCCCCCTCCTCAACCATCACTACAACCCCATTGCACCCTACACCCCAAACCCCTCCACTCTCCTCTCCTCTTTTTTTTCCTTCCCTCTTTGTTTCCCTCTCTCTGTCAGCGCTGTGTGTGTGAGTTAACACTATCATGCACAGCAAGAAGCCCACAGGCACAGAAGGGCATAGCAGCTGTAACACACTGGTGTACTATCAACATCATGTGTATCGTTTCAGAGGTAAACAGATCTGGCACGGCCAGGAGAGACAGTGTGTGTGTGTGTGTGTGTGTGTGTGTGTGTGTGTGTGTGTGTGTGTGTGTGTGTGTGTGTGTGTGTGTGTCTTGTGTGTCTTTTTTTCTTTTTTTCTCCCCCCAACAGCCACTTCTGCAGTGCAAGGTACTCTCCCTCCTTTCCTCCTTTTATTGTTTCTTCTCTTTCGCAGTGCAGGGCACTTTCCCCCACTTTTGCAGTGCAGGACACCCTGTGTCCCTTCCCTCCCTCCCTTCCCTCCCTCCCTTCCCTCCCTCCCTCCCTCTCCTTCTACTCCCCTCTCCCTCTCCTCCCCTCTCCCTCTCTTCATTTCTTTTTTTCTCCTCCAGCAGCCACTTTCGCAGTGCAGGGCATGCAGCGTCATCTAAAGAGCCTGTTGGCACCAGGGGGCCCTTTTTAAATACCCATAATCCCCTGCTCCCAGCTGGGAGCTTTGGCTGGAGCAGGGCCAGGACCCAGGTGATAGAGCACAAGGGAGAGGGAGAAGGGGGGGGGGGGGGGGGCAAGAGGGTGTGGGGGGTGGGGGGTTACTGGGGCTGATAGCATGATTGTGTGTATGTGTGCGTGACTGGGAGAGTGTGTACATATAAGTGCGTGACAATGTGTTTGTGTGTGTGTGTGTGCACATGTGTGCACGCACGTGCATGTGTGTGAGTTTGTGTCCGTGTGTGTGTGCACATGTGTATGAGTTTGTGTATGTGCCTCTGTATGTCTTTGTGTGTGTGTGTGTGTGCGTTTCTCTCTGGCTCTGTGCCAACGAGCCTGCTGCCTCCACCAGGGAGAACTGAAGCCAAGCAGCTTTTGTGCGTGAGGAACTGTGCCAGCGACCCCAATCCCAGTGGGGTTTTCGCCGCATTATTCTTACGCTCCGATGTTTTTCCGCGTCTCCGAGTGTACAACTAGTGCTGATTTATGTGTAAACAAAGGCATTCAAGCGCGTCCGAATTGTCACGCTAATTTGCACCTTGAGCTAACTCTGGCAGAAGCGCATTGTGTTTTTCGACTGTCAGCTGATGACGCACGGCCTGACTTTTCTGTTTTCGGTGGGGGTGTGGGGGGGGGGCGCGACGAGGAGGCAGACGGTAGATAACTCGACGTGAGAGTTCTATAATAGTGCGATAAATTTTTTCACACTTTCTGAAACAGCTCTGATTCTGATTGTGGTGGAACTCCGGAACCCGTGTGTTGCTTGGAGACACACACACTCATTGTGATGGCTCATTCAGAACCCTCCCTTTGTATTTCACCAAAGAAAGAGAGGGGGAAAAAAAAAACTTTTTTGGAAGGTGCCAATTATGGGTTCAGAAACGTTACCTAATACCGTTCCCTTTTGCAAAGGAGGCACCTCGCCTTGTTAATTGTCTGTAGTCTGCGGTCTGCCTCTCTCTCTCCCCTGTGGTTTCTTAATGCAGTGAAGGTTTCGCTCGCTCGCTCGCTCGCTCTCTCACTCGCTTCATCTGGGGATGGTGAGGGCCGCATGACTGTCTGCCCCATCATACAGGCTTCAATCCTCAGACAACATGGAGGAGGCTCATCTCATGGCTGATCACACACAGTGCTTTTTTGCCTGCAGGGCTTAATCCAACTCCTGAGGTACAGAGATCTCCTGTCTGTCACGGTTGTTACGTGACCCCCGACCATATAACAAGACCAGAAAACATTTAATTTTCATAGTTTAAGCCTTAAAATACCCCTCCCACATGCTGTTTTATACTGTATTATTATCGAATTATTACTGCATGAAACATTTAATCAATATTTATGTTACAGCAGAGTTATCATAAATTATAATATTGTTCTGATAATCTTTTCTTTAGCATGCACAGCTGCATAGCATGCATTCATAAATGAAAAATATCCGGGATATAGCGGGACCGCGAAAGGTGAACCGCAATGTAGCGAGGGATCACTGTATATCAAACCCAAATGGTGACGCTCTCCATGCCGTCTCCTCCCCACCAACCACTTCTCCCTCTCAGCCAAGCTCAGCCAAGGGCAGGAGCAAGCTGCAGAACGAACAACAGCACAGGCCAGCGCAAGAGAGCACAACACCACAGCGCAGTCAAGCTCTGATGACTTCCAGACGTGCATATCTACACACACACACCCACCCCCACCACCACCAGCCCCCTCACCCCCCCTGTTAAATAGCGCGGAGTGACGGTGCAGTGAATGACAATGGTGGAGACAGAGCTGGAGAGGAGAGATAGCATCGTGCCTGGCCAATATCTGCACTGGCCTTCAAATAGGCCATTTTTAACTCCCCCGCTGCCCCCTCTCGAGTAACCCCAACCTCCCTGGCCTCCCCCAGTTACACTCCTATCACACACATGTGCACACACAAAAACACACACACATGTGCACACACACACACGCACACACACACACACACACACGCACACACACACACACACACAACCTCCCTGGGGAGCTGCTCTGGGGTTTTAGCTCGGAGCTCTCTGGTGAGTCTAACTCAAAAGGCCCTTGGCTGAGCTGCCCGTGGTCAGTGCACCAGGAGGAGGAGAGGCTGGAGATGGAGGAGGGAGGAGGAAGAGGAGGAGGAGGAGGAGATGGAGGAAGAGGTGGAGATAGAGGAGGAAGAGAGGGAGGTTGAGGAGGGGGTGGAGAGGCAGGAGGATGAAGAGGAGAAGGTGGAGATGGAGTAGGAGGAGGAGAGGGAGGTGGAGGAGGGCCATGGATGGGGGAGGAAGAGATGCAGAGGGAGGGGGAGAGGGAGGAGAAGGTGAGGGAGGGTGAGAAGGAGGAAAGGGGGAGGGGAGGAGGAAGATGGGGGGAGGAGGACAGGGAGGTGAAGAGGGTTGAGAAGGAGGAGAGGGAGGTAGAGGAGGGTGAGGAGGAGGAGAGGGGGGTAGAGGAGGGTGAGGAGGAGGAGAGGGAGGTGGAGGAGGGCCGTGAATGGGGGGAGGAAGAGGTGCAGAGGGAGGGGAAAGGGGAGAGGGAGAGCGAGGTTGAGGAGGAGGAGAGGGAGAGAGAGGTGGAGGAGGGTGAGGAGGAGGAGAGGGAGAGAGAGGTGGAGGAGGGTGAGAAGGAGGAGAGGGGGGTGGAGGAGGGTAAGAAGTTGGAGAGGGGGGTGGAGGTGGAGGAGGGCCGTGGATCTGATTGCAGAGTGATTGCTCTCTGGCAGAGAGGGGAGCTCATGAAAAGCAGGCTGCTGCTCTCAGTCCCAGCTGCACGCTCTCCTCTCCTCTCCTCTCCTCTCCTCTCCTCTCCTCTCCTCTCCTCTCCTCTCCTCTCCTCTCCTTCACCATGCTGCACAGGACACAGCGCAGTGTTGACATGCTGCATCAGGGGTGTGTGTGTGTGTGTGTGTGTGTGTGTGTGTGTGTGCCTGTGCCTGTGTGTGTGTGTGCCTGTGCGTGTGTGTGTATGTGTGTGCATGTGTGTGCCTGTGTGTGTGTGTGTGTGTGTCTGTGTGCGTTGGGGGGGTGGATAGTGGAGCCAAGGCAAGGCAAGAGGAGTAAAACAACTGCAGCCCGGGCAGGCAAAAAAAAGGTGTGCAATCGAAAACAAACAAAGCGTGGGGTCATGGAGGGAGAGATGGTTACCATGTGTACCTAGCAAGGACAACAGCGAGAGGGTAACTGGTGCATTCGAGGTAATGAGGTGCAATCGAAACAGAAAACGTGTAGATGGACGGTGAGGATAAGCATTGCCTTCTGGGCGCTGATGTGCAGTAAAAGGATTGCCGTGTGAGAATAATAGGGAACCTAAGCTGGGTTTAGACCGTCCTGAGACAGGTTAGTTTTACCCTGCTGATGATGTGTTGTTGCAATGGAAATCCTGCTCAGTACCAGAGAAAGCGCAGGTTCAGACATTGAAGGAGGTGGTGAAGCAATGTAGAGGTGAGGGAATGAGTCCAAAACTACAGCTCAAGGAGAAGAAACTAATTCTTAGTTGTGTGTGTGTGTGTGTGTGAGTGTGTGTGTGTGTGTGTGTGTTCCTTGGTAGCGCTAGAGGGATGGAAAGTGGCTGCCACATGCGTGCTGGAATCGCACGCCTACGAGACCACAACACGTTTACACACTCACTATCTGGGAGAGAACGCTGACAAGAGCCTGCGGACACAACAGTCCCTTGTTTTCAAATGACAAGGATTTGTGTGTGCGTACATGTGTGTGTGTGTGTGTCTGTGTGTGTGTGTGTGTGTGTGTGTGTGTGTGTGTGTGTGTGTGTGTGTGTGTGTGTGTGTGTGTGTGTGTGTGTGTGAGAGAGAGTGTTTTCCGAGTGTGTGTGGGTGGGTGTGTGTGGGTGTGTGACAGAGAGAGAGCAAGAGTGTGTGTGTATGTATGTGTGCGTAAGTGTGTATTTTCTGTGTGTGTGTGTGTGTGAGTGAGTGTGCAACTGAGTGACTGAGTGGGTGAGCAAACTTGGATGAAAGAGAACAAAAGAGAGAACAAAACAACAGAATTAGACAAAGGAGGAGCTGCAGTTATGGCCACTTGTTTGTGAAAGACAAGTAGTGGCCCAAATGAGAGAAACAGAGAAAGGATCGAGAGCAGGGAGCAAAAAAAGGGGGGAAAAATAAATAAAAGAGAAGGCAAGGGAGAGTGAGAGAAATAAAAGGCACGGAGAGAAAGAGAGCGAGAGAGAGAAAATGAAAGAAAAAAGAAAGAGAGAGTGGGCTTATTGGCCAAACAGAGTTCTATTAAAACCATTTGTCTGGGCCTCTGCCACTATGGCAAACACAAGCGCCAGAAAAGAGAGAGGGAGGGAGAGGGAGAGAGACAGAGAGAGTGAGAGAGAGAGAAAGAATGAAAGAGAGAGAGGGGGAGAGAAAGAGAACGAATTAAAAGAAAAGAGGGAAGAGAGAGAGATGGAGAGAAAGAATGAGAGAGAGAGAGAAAGAGAGAATGAGAAAGGGATGGAGCAGAGGGAGAGAGAGTGTGTGTGACCACAAGTGAAAAAGAGAAAAAAAGACAAAGGGAAGAGGAAAGGAGAGGCAGAAACAAAACAAAAAGTAAAGAATTGAGAGAGAGAGAGAGAGAGGATGAGAGAGAGAAGAGAGAGAGGCCAGTAGAGAGGAGAGAGAAAGAAGTGAGAAAAGTTGTGGCAGTGGAGGAGAGAAGCTGTGCATTGGCACCACACATCCCTGCAACCCCAGCCTGGGCTGCTTTCAATCAAAGAGGTGGAAATGGAGAGAGAGGGAGAGATAGAGAGAGAGAGAGAGAGAGAGAGAGAGAGAGGGAGAGAGATAGAGAGAGAGACAGAGACAGAGACAGAGAGCAGGAGAGAGATGGGAGAGTGGGGAAAGAAAAAGAGAGAAAAGTAAAGAAGCAAGAGAGCGCAAAAAGTGAGTGGAGAGAAAAATGAGAAAGAGAGAGAGAGTGGGAAAGAAAAAAGAGGAAAATGTAAAGAAGTAGGGAGAGGGAGGGAGAGAGCAAGAGAGAGAGGGAGAGAGAGAGGGAGGGAGAGAGGGAGGGAGAGCGAGAGAGAGAGAGGGAGAGAGCGGGAGAGAGAAGAGATGGGGAGAGAGGGAGAGAGAGAGAGAGCAAGAGGGAGAGAGAGAAGGAAAGAGCGAGAGGGAGGGAGAGAGAGAGAGGGAAGGAGAGGGAGGGAGAGAGAGAGTGAGAGGGAGAGAGTGAGAGAGAGGGAGAGAGTGAGAGGGAGGGAGAGAGATAGAGAGTGAGAGAGAGAGAGAGAGAGTGAGGAAGGGAGCGAGAGAGCGAGAGGGCAATGACATGCAATAGGAGCTGGAGAGGGCCTGGCGAGTGTTAGTCATGCAGATCTGGAAATAACATTTGAACATCTCCAGCTGCTGCCCAGAGCGCGCACAGACACACACACACACACACACACACACACACACACACACACACACACACACACACACAGATACTCCAGCTGTTGCCCAGAGCCCAACCCGGCAACAATGGAACAGGTGCCGTCTAATTACGGCCAACGCCAGCAGTCAAATAAACCAGCAGGATGCACGCCCAGCTCTGACGCACACTCACACACAGATCCACACTGTCAGGAACAGTCACTGTCTGACGGACGGGTGGATGGATGGAGGGAAGGGAAGGAGTGAGTGATAGAAACAATAACTGAAAGAGAGGCGAAGTGAAAGGAAAACAGAAACCGAAGCCACGAATTGGCACAATCTTTGACGGTTTTCTGTTTTTGTATCTTTTTTTTTTCACAGTTTGTACCAAAGTCTCATCATGGCCGTATAATACTTGGTGAAAGTGTTTACAACACATCAGTCAGCTAATGAGTAACACCTGTTGACGTTCAACAACATGTGTTACGCAAATTAGGGCTGCTTCATAACTTAAAAATGTCACAGGGAAAAAAGTGTCTTTAATGAGTGTAGATCTAATCTGTTTCGTTTCCGCAACAAACTCATCCAACAGACCCACCCTTTTAATTTGTGTGTTTGTGTATGTGTGCATGTGTGTGTGTGTGTGTGTGTGTGTGTGTGTGTGTGTGTGTGTGTGTGTGTGTGTGTGTGTGTGTGTATTTCAAAGGCCAAGAGGGCTATCATCAACCTCTGTCATAAAATACCATGGCAGGAACAAAATGAAATAAAAAAATAAATTAAAATAAGAAAACAATAACATTTCTTTTATTGTGGTGAACAATCTCTTCAATAAGCAATTACAGAGACGATCTCACTGCTTCACACATGGCCACAAACAGAGAGAGAAAGAGAGGGGGATAGAGAGAGAGAGGGAAAGAAAGAGAGAGAGAGAAAGAGAGAGAGAGATGTACACAAACACATGCACACAGAGCAAACAATGTGCTTACACACAAAAGACAAATGAACATGTAATAAGACACATGTGAACATGCATACAGACACACACACTTAGAAACAAGAGACTCACAAACACAGATGGCAAATTAACATGCACACATACAAGTTAGCAACCGCAATAGAAGACAACAGGGGACAAAATGGAAAACACACACAGCAGAAGACTCGGCTGCAAAAAGAAAACATGCATGGACTTAAATACACTGCAACATATTTAGCCATGCACATGTAAACACGCACACACACATGCACATACAAGCATGCACGTATGCACACAGACATCGACATGCACACACATGCACTTACATGTACACACAAACAGATGTACAGACACAGAGACAAACACACAAAAATGTAAACAAACACATGCATGCACGCACACACACACACGCACACACACATGCACGCATGAACATGCACGCACGCACGCACACACACAAATGCATACAAACACACCGAGACATAAACACAGACACACACACCCACACATCCACACACACCCACACACCCACACACACACACACACACACACGCACACACACACGCACACACACAAACAGGCTGCTCTGTCCCTGGAGGCCCTCCCTCTCACGCGAGCAAGCGTGAGTGTGTCAGCACAAGCACTGGGCCCACTGCCAGGCCACAAGAGTTTCTCTCTCTCTTTCTCCCTCTCTCTTTCTCCCTCTATCTCTCTTTCTCCCTCTCTCTTTCTCCCTCTCTCTCTCCCTCTCTCTTTCTCCCTCTCACTCTTTCTCACTCCCTCTCTATCTCCCCCTTTCTCGCTGTCTTTCTGTCTTGATCTCTCTCTCTCTTTCTACCTCTCTCTCTATCGCTGTCTTTCTCTCTCTTTCTCCCTCTTTCTCTCTCTCTCAATCTGAGGCGAGGGGTGGTGAGGGAGGGGGGGTGGGCTGAATGGAGTGGAGTGTAAAGACTCGAAGAGTAGACAAAAAAGAAAGAGCGGGAGAGAAAAAAAGAGAGAGGGGAGGGAAGCTGGTTAAAAAAAGACAAAAACAGCATGAGCTGCCTGCAGGTGCTGGGGATGAATGAATGAACAACAGAGAGGAGAGGGGAAGAGGAGAGGAGAGCAAACAAAGGAAAGAAAGAGGAGAGGACGAGAGAAGGAAGGAAAGAGAGAAGAAATGAGAGGAAGTGATGAGGGAGGAGAGGAAAGGTGAGACGATGAAAAAAATGGACATGAATGGAGAGGGCAAGAGATGAGAAGAAAACAAACATAGAGGAGAATCAAGAGCAGGCAGAGGAGAGGAAAAGAGAGGACAGGAGAGAAGAGAGCAGAGGAAAGCAGGGAGAGGAGAGAAGAGAAGAGAAGAGAAGAGAGGAAGGAAGAGGAGAGCAGAGGAAAGGAGAGAAAGGGAGAAATGAGGAGAGAAGACCAGAGGAAAGGAAAGCAGGGAGAGGAGAGGAGAAGAGAGGATAAGTGAAGAAAGGAGAGAAGAGGAGAAGAGAGCAGAGGAGAGGAAGGGAAAGGTGAGGAGAGGAGAGGAGAGCAAAGGAAAGGAAAGGTGAAGAAGCGAGAGGAAGGGAGAGGAGAGGAAAGTAGAGGAGAGGACGATGACGAGGATGAGGAACTAGGGTGACACTCCCTGGTTGGACACTCCTAGGGAACCCAGGGCAGCCAGAGGGCAGCAGCCTTAAAAGCAGCTCAGTGGATCAGATCCAGCATGAGCATGCCATTTATGCAGACATGCAATTCCAAAGCAGACCTTCCCAACCAATATGACATAGAGCCCAAGGAAATCGTATGAAAAATGCCTTAGCCATGTTTGGGTGTTTTGGGTGACAGAGGGCACAAGACAATTTTGCGCCCTGGGGCACTTGGGTCCATAACATCGTCCCTAAATGAACCCAGTGACACCAAATAAAACTGTTGCCTTCAAATTCATTAGACACTTTTTGGCATCGGTCTCTTTGTGGGCCAAGTTGACAAAGGCAACTTGACAGTGTGACATCAGCATACGGGACAAAATAGACTCTATTTTTGGGTGGAGCAGAACATTAGTTAATAGTGTTAGCACATCAAACATAGGTACATTATTCTCTATGAGCAAATGCTCTGTTATCCATCATCTGCTCTATGTTTATCTTCTGTCCGTAGACAGCGCTGAAATAACTTTCCTTATGCCACCAGTCAGAGGTTAAGTAACTGTAGGTCACTAATGCCCCAAGGCCCCTCCAGCTATTTCAACACAAAACTGAATGAAATGGCTGCTTACAGGATCCATCCAGTCACGCAACTGTTTCTCTTGCTCTCTCTCTCTCTCTCGCCTCTTTTGCTCTTTCTCTCTCTTTCTCTTCCTCTCTCTCCCTCTCTTTGTCTCCCTCTGTGTTTTTCTCGTTCTCTCTTTGCCTCTCTTTTTCTCTTCTTCGCCCTCTCTCTTTCCCTCTCTCTCTCTTTCTCTATCGCTCTTTCTCTCTCTCCCTCGCTCCCTCCCTCTCTCTCTCCTCCTCTCTCTCTCTTTCTCTCTCTAACCCTCCTTTCTCCTTGTCACTCGCTCTCTGTCTCGCCCTTTTTCCATGTTTTGCCAGCGTCTGTTGTTTTTACGAGTGCCAGACAACAAAGTGTGTTTGAGTTTGAGTTTGAGTGGCGTGTGTGGCCTATGGGGACGGCCGCCTCACGTCAGGTCCTGCTGCCGCACCTCTGTGTGTGTGTGTGTGTGTGTGTGTGTGTGTGTGTGTGTGTGTCTCCTCTCCGCACGGGGCCTGTGCCAGGTGGACGACTGTCAACACCCAGGATAGGATGGGAACCCGCTGAAGATGCTCGGTGCATAAAGCCGCCAGCTCGTCCTCTGCTGATGTGTGTGTGTGTGCGTGTGTGTGTGTGTGTGTGTGTGCACGTGTGTGTGTGCGTGTGTGCACGTGTGTGTGTGTGTGTGCGTGCACGTGTGTGTCTGTGTGTGTTTGTGTGTGTGTGTGTGTGTGTGTGTGTGTGTGTGTGTGTGTGCGCACGTGTGTGTGTGTCTGTGTGTCTGTGTGTGTCTCGCTCATCCGCCCACCGGGGGTTATTATGCGGGTCCGACAGACAGACAGCTCCGGGTTGGCAACATCCACAGATTAGGGTGCGGACAGGTGTGTGTAATGATTAAGGAGCCTGGTGGCCTGGCCACCCACCCACTTAGGGATTTGCCCTTGGGTGCCGCGGGGGGGTTCTGTTTACAGGCATAACATGAGAAAGTGTAAATGTCTGTCCCCACGCCAGCCATGGTGATGGGTGAAAACCAAGTAGCCTAAATGTGGATCACATTTCAGCTCAGTCAGCACAGTCTTTTCACTCCAAAAGAATGAACACTTCCTATTAATCCGCTACTCCGCTACGAGGAGCAAGGAGCAAGGCAGTATCCGTGTCCTCTCTGAGCCAAAGCAAAAAGAAATTTAGACTAGATTGATGGGACCTTTCTGAATGAATGGATTTTCCAGACAGACAGAAAATATCTGGGAGCTATGGAGCTCTTATCTGTGGTTGCGGATCCCACCAAATAAAAACTGCCTCCTGCTGCAGTGCATGATGGGAACACCATTAGGCAACTTTACGGCTGCCTATCCAGCTCTCTGTGGGTCGGGTCAATTTGACGAGGCCATGCAAAATTTCCACTTGTTTAACTTGTTCCTTGGGCGTATACTCACACATGACACATACTTACACATACACACACAGACACACACACACACACACACACACACACACACACACACACACACATACACTGATAACTTTGCACTGTAAGGGAGAAACAAAAAATAGGGTAAAAAAGAAAGAAAGAAAGAAAGAAAGAAAGAGACAGGCAACAGTGCTGAGAGAGTGAGGAGTGAGGAGTGTAGAAAGAGAGAGTGAGGAGGGAAGAGAGAGAGAGTGAGTGAGGAGGGTAGAGAAAGGGTGAGGAGAGGAAAGAGAAAGGGAGGGAGAGATAGACAGAGAAAGAGGGGGAAAGTGAGAGAGGGTGGCTCTGATGAATAGTGTGTGCTCAGCAGAATAGAATCTGAGGGAGCGGAGACCTGCTCTGCTTTGGAAGGGATCCCCGTGAAGGGAGCAAGTCTGGAGGGGTGGGGGCAGGGGGGGGGGGGACACAGCCCAGGACCCTGACAGAAGGAGGCCTGCCAACCAGCACACACACACAAACACACTCGTGCACACTCACACACACAAACACACACACACATACTCTCTTTCTCTCTCGCTCTCTCTCTTTCACACACACACACACACACAAACACACGCATGGACACTCGCACACACGAACACACACACACATACTCTCTTTCTCTCTCTCTCTCTCTCTCTCACACACACACACACACACACACACACACACACACACACACACACACACGCACACCAGCGCACACACACACACACACACACACACACACACACACACCTGAACCCACTGAGGGGCTCCACACAACCCAAAAAGACAGAAAAAGTGATGAGAGGAAGGGGGATAGGAAAGAGTGATTTTTCTCTGCTCCTCTGTGTGTGTGTCTTGTATATACAGCGACAGCCCCAAGCCCACATCTGCTAAGACCATTAAATGGCGTGACCATCCCAATTAAACTGCTTCTGAGTGGAAACTTCACTGTGACCAAGAGATAGATGAGGACAGGGAGTAAAGACACTGGACACAGTCTGTTCTTGTGCATAATGTGAGGGCCCCGCTGGGTACGGTTCATGTTTTTGTGTTTAACACCAGTTTCCATCACTTTGTTGACTATCTGTCAGTGTTGGTTGTTCCCGTTTTTTCGCTAATTTGTTTCTTTCTTTTTGTTTTGATTTGTTTCTTCTTTGTTTGTTAACAATTTGTTGTTAACAGTTTGTTAATATGACATTATACCTTGGCAACACTGTAGATGAACAGTCATGGCGATGAAAGTATTTGAAAACAGTTTGGAAAAGAGGCAGTGAAGAGGAGAACAAAAAAGGGGCACAGACTACACTTATGTTGTCCAGACCACCAAACCACTGAGGTGGTATCATTCTAAGCTTGGCAACGCTGCATATGAACTATAGAACAGAGAGAGGGAAATATAGGGAGAGGGAGAGAGGCAGAGATAGAGGGAGAGAGAGAGGCAGAGATAGAGATAGAGAGAGAGAGGGAGAGAGAGAGGGAGGGAAAGAGAGTGAGGGAGAGTGAATAAAGGAATCCCTGAAAGCACTGAGCCTTCTTCCCTCTGGACCTCCTTTGTACACACACATACACACACACACACGCACGAACATACACACACACTCTCACACACACACACAGACTCTCTCTCTCTCTCTCTCTCTCTCTCTCTCTCTCTCTCTCTCTCTCTCTCTCTCTCTCTCACACACACACACACACACACACACACACACATACACAGGAGTGTGGGAGGCATGGAGAGAGAAATGGAGGGGGTGACAGGTTATAAAATGTGGGGGCCAGGGAAGGAGAGAGAAGAGCAGGCAGGGTGTGTGTGGGGTGGGGGGGGGTGGGGGGGTGCAGGGGGCAGGTGAACAAGCTCCCTTTAACCCCTAACCAGACCTGACAGCTCAGTCAATGTCAGCGCCATATCCCCCTGACATGTTTATCAGCCGGGACTTCTGGCAGCCTCTCTGCCCCTCTCTCCTCTCCTCTCCTCTCCTTCTCTCCTCTTCTCTTCCTCTCTCTTCTCCTCTCTCGTCTCCTCTCCCCACCCCAACCCAGTCGAGCCCTCTCCTCTCCTC
This sequence comes from Setipinna tenuifilis, assembly GCA_030347295.1. Classification (NCBI taxonomy): domain Eukaryota; kingdom Metazoa; phylum Chordata; class Actinopteri; order Clupeiformes; family Engraulidae; genus Setipinna; species Setipinna tenuifilis. The sequence goes on from CM059278.1 coordinate 31,020,188, forward strand.
TCCTCTCCTCTCCTCTCCTCTCCTCTCCCTGCTGTCCTTTTCTTTCCTCTCCTCTCCTCTCTGGCACATTTAATGTTTTTAGCTCAAATAGAAAGTGTTGATCAATGTGCATTGATCTTCTCCCACTTCTCCTGATACTCCAATCCTCACCTCTCCTATACTCTCATCCTCCTTACCCTTCCTCTCTCCTCACTCTGCATCACTCCATCTCTCCTCTCCTCTTCTTTCCTGTCCTCCACACTCTTCTACTCTCCTTAT
>CM059278.1:31027945-31062945 GCA_030347295.1 Setipinna tenuifilis
TGTAAGTGATAAACCACCCCCCTCCCACCCCCCTCCCACCCCCCAACCCCCCTCACCCCCAGCCCCTAGGGCTGGCTGGCAAACAATCCACCCCAGATCAGGCACACTCCTTACACACACACACACACACACACACACACACACACACACACACACACACACCCTCAGCCCTCCCCGACGCCTGGAAACCAAACCCTACTGGAAGGAGCCTGCCCCATACAGCCGCTAACAATAGGACAGTAATATGGCTTTCGACTACTGAAAGAGCTGCACACTGCCAGGCAGATCCCTCTGAAAGATATACCGCACCATTGACCCTCTGGAGGAGGTGCAGGAGGGGGCGGTGGGGGGGAGGAGGGAGGAGGGGGGGGGGGGGGGGGGGGGGTAGGAGAGTGCTGGCCCTGGCCCAGGCCCAGATAGCCTGGCTGTGATAGGAATCTCTGGGCTTGCTAAATCCCTCGGTATCTCTGGTGTAGTGACATTTCTGTTGTTGTCTCTGCTGTTGTTGTTGTGGTTGTTGTTGTCAGAATTTACTATGATAGTCCACCTACACACACACGCACGCACGCTCATACACACACACACACACACACACACACACACACATACACACACACACACACACACACACACAGCCCTTAACTTCTTACTTGGGGTGATATAGTCCTAAAGCACACACTGTTGTTGGTTGCTGTGACTTATTAAGTCACCTACAAAGGTGGTTGGATTGTCTGTCTAACAGTTCCCCAAATATCTCTTTAACCAAGCCCAGGCCATAGCTTTAACTCCAGCAAGTACATACCTTTAAACAGTAAATGTATCAATCAGGCATAGTATATGTAGTTCTTCCTTTCACACCACATGGCGGTTCAAAGTGCTTTTAAAGCTTTTGATATTGAAGGTGTGTAGTCTATTGGAGACTATCCAAGTAATGTGATCACGACCAAATCTGAAATGTTCACTCATTCACTATACAGTGTCCTACATAGAGCACAAAACAATGCAAATCACACCCTATATAATGCCCTATAGTGAACAAGTAAACATTCCGGACAGGGCCCATGTTCCAAGTGGGCAGGAGTACTAGTCCAGCTCTACAGTCTCAACACACTGTCCCCACTATGCAAGGGTACACACAACAAGACAACTGTATTTACATACCATACTACATGCATATAGACATTTCAATGTGCTTCACTTAAATGTAAACAAAAAAACAGGTCAAATGAGTAAATTTCCCAGCTTGGGATCAATAAAGTAAATCTATCTATGAGGGAAAGATGAAAATATACTAAATATACTAAATAATAACTAAAAGCAACTTATAATTGATATTACAGTTAATCAAATACAATAAAGCAAGTATAATATAGTTGCTTCACTTGCTTTCAATTACACTTACATTTCTAATCTAATCCTTTGCTTTATCTATACAAATGTAAAAGCGAAAAGAATACAGAGTGCCCTTGCTTGGCTTTGGACAGTTGTCCAAATTAGCGTAGCATGGCTACACTGTGAGGTTGTGAGGGGCAGTGGAAAATTGCCGTGTGGGTTTGAGTTGTTTATCTCATACAGTCCTAAAACACACACACACATACACACACACACATGCACTCTCTCTCTCACTCTCTCTCTCTCTCACACACACACACTCTCTCTCTCTCTCTCTCTCTCTCACACACACACACACACACACACACACAGTGGAAAATGGCCGTGTCGGTCTGAGGTGTTTATCTTTTGCTGCTTGTTCTACAGGACAAACAATCCGACCTGACTGAGAGTCAAGCACACACACAAGGCCTGCTTTTTCTTGATTTCTTAGTCAGTCACACACACACACACACAAATGCTGCACAGTCCTAACACAAACTCATACACACATGCATCACACACACAAAGGCCTTAAACTTCTTAGTTGGGGCCTGAGGGTATACAGTCCTAAAACACGCACGTGCACACACAGATAGGGGAGAGAGAAAAAGAAAGAGAAATAGAGGGAGAAGGGGGATGAGAGAGAGAAAGGTATAGAGAGACACAGAGACAGATAGAGAGAGGGGGGGCGAGAGACAGAGATAGAGAGAGACACAGAGACAGACACAGAAAGAGAAAGACAGAGACAGAGAAAGAAGATGGTGTCGCCAATACCCTGCTCTGACTCATCATTCAGCCCTCATGGCTTCAGCATGGGGAAGGGCCTACTCCAAACATCAAAGACACACACACACACACACACACACACACACACACACACACAAACACACACACACACACATACACACACACACACACACACACTTTGCTCTGTGGGTGTGATAGCACGTAAACTGTTGGCCTAATAAACAGATAAACCCACAGACAGAAAAACACAAAACACACTGACAGACAGTTTCAAACACCCACATAGACCAGGCAGACAGACACACAGTTCCACAAACACAAAGACTGACTTACAGACAGGCACACAGGTAAACAAACACATAGACAGAGAGAGAGACAAGCGGACACATAGGCAGACAGATACAGATAGACAGACAGACACACAGATAGACAGACAGACACACAGACTTACATAATTACACAGACAGACACAGATAAACAAACACAGAGACAGACAGACACACACACACACACACACACACACACACACACACACACACACACACACACACACAGACACACTGGCAGACAGACAGACAGACAGACAGACAGACACACTGACAGACAGACACAGACAGACACATAGACAGACAGATACACAGATAGATAGACAGACACACAGAGTTACATAATTACACAGACACAGATAAACAAACACAGACAGACAGACACAGACACACTGACAGACAGACACATCGGCAGATAGATACACAGTCAGACAGACAGACAAACAGAGGGACACACACAGAGACCCTCATTCCTAACTCTGGGTCGGAGGCTACGACTCTGTTGTCTCTGTTGTTCTGACAGAAGAGTCTGATGGTATTTGTCCTGAAGCAGCAGTGTCAACAGCACATTCCCTTTTGAGGGAAAAACTTTGAATAGTTGTGCTTTTCACAGTTTGCTGTTAAGTGAGATGATTATACGTGTGTGTGTGTGTGTGTGTGTGTGTGTGTGTGTGTGTGTGTGTGTGTTTGTGTGTTATGGCAGATGTGGTGTTAATAGATAATTGTGGTATTGTTATTGTGTGAGTGCATGTGTGTGTGTGTGTGTGTGTGCACTGGCAGATGTGTTTATATACACACACATTTGTTTGTGTTTGTTTACATAGTGTTTGGCAGAGTGTTTACAGGTGTTTGTGCATGTGTTTTGTAGTGTTACTATAAGCTGAGTGTGTGTGTGTGTGTGTTTACAATGACAGGCATGTGTATGTGCGATGAGGACTAAAGTGACAGGTTGAGGTGGTGTGGTGGCAGTGGCGACAGTGTTGTATGCTGTGTGTGTGTGTGTGTGTGTGTGTGTGTGTGTACATGCATGCATGTGTGTCCATATGTCTGTGTGTAGGTCTGTGGGTGTGAGCATGAATGTGTGTAGAGGGATCGAGGGTACATGAGAGATCTGTATCTGTATCTGTATATATATGAAGAGAGATAGTGTGAGCTTGAAAAGAAATGGACAAACAGAGTCTGTGTGTGTATGTGTATGTGTGTGAGCATGCAGTGCATGCTTGTGTGTGTGTGCGTGTGAGTGTGCGTGTGTGTATGTCAGTTTTTCATGCAAGCATGTGCGTGTGTGTGTGTGTGTGTGTGTGCATGCATGTCTATGTGTGTTTCTTGCGTGTCTGAGTGCACGTGTGTGTGTGTGTGTGTGTGTGTGTGTGTGTGTGTGTGTGTGTGTGTGTGTGTGTGTGTTGGCATATGGAGTGACAGTTAGAGGTGAAGGGCATGACAGTGCAGGCTCCACACAGTCTGCCTCACCTCAGCACAGTCCCCTCATCCTGCAGCCATTCTCTCTCTGATCCCCCGAGCAGCACCACTCAAGCAGAACCAGAGCTGCCCACACACACACACACACACACACACACACAGGAACACAACAGAAACCTTCAGAATGCACACAAACCACACACATGTACACACACACACACACACACACACACACACACACAGTACAAACATTTAAAGTGCACACAAACCACACACATGTACACACGCACACACACACACACACAAACCCACACATAACACACCAAACAACAAAAACATTTAATATGCACAGAAATCACACAAACGTACACACATGTAGCTACACAAACACACGTACACACACACACACACACACACACACACACACACACACACACCACATCATGACAACCCATCATACACACTCACACTCACACAAGGCTACCACTCTGCCACCGTCAGCACCAGCACCAGCACCAGCACTGACTCACCCTCTGGTCCTCACCGCTCCTGCAGGCTCCGTGATCCGAAAAACAAACACACTGCTCCAGCCCGCGGCCACCATAGCTTGGGCTATCAACACACAGCTGAGGCAAGGCTGGCTGGCTGGGTTGGTGGCTGGGTTTGGAGTTGGAGGCCACAGTCAAAATGCAGGCCTGTGTTCTGGAAAAAGACGCAGTGCCGTCGAAACGTCAGTCGTGTTGTTTCTGCACCATTAAAAACATTATAAAAGGAGTGCTCCGGTCTTGCTCCTTTTTCCAGAATATTGAACAGTGTCCTGGACTGTGAGCACCAATCGAGGTGAAGCGCATCTGACTCCTAGTTGCAGGCCTGTGTTGTTCGGTTTGCTGTCACCTTCTTCTTGTGATAAAGATGCGATTTGTCTGAAGGTTGTAAACAATGACAAAAGCATCTTGCTTTTTTTCCCTGTGGATTGGAAATACTGGCAGTAGGCCGATATGTCTTTGTTCTTGGACTGTTTTCAAAGGTGACTATTGTGTGTGTGTGTGTGTGTGTGTGTGTGTGTGTGTGTGTGTGTGTGTGTGTGTGTGTGTGTGTGTTTGTGTGTCTCTGTGTGTGTCTGTTTTGAATAAAACTAGGTAAAACCATCAAACCCCTTATGAGCCTCATAAAGACCTTTTAACTGTGTAGGAGTAGACAGGTTGATGTCTGCAACCTTTGCGAAGACCGTTATTGCAAACCCCACATACAGTAGACCCAAGGGAATACATTTTTCCGAGTGGGTTACGCAAAGCTGGTGAAACGTTTAAAGTTTTCTTTTCTCATTTCCCCTTTTTTATTGTTTTGGAGTACAATTAACTTTTACATCCAGCACAGCCTTTCTTTTGTTAACGTGTGGTTTTCAAAAATCAGAGTTACTTACATTTGCGATTCGCGCTGAATTGGCCTGGCACTAATAAAAGCTCAAGAGAAATTTGGATCTGTGTCAGTCTGCCCTCATTCGGTGGACGAGAGTATTGCACCAAGTGGGCACTGCAGACAATTCCCCAAGTGCAACGGCAGTCGCCTGGATGAATTCCACAGAAATTAAATGCCTTTTTTTGTTTGGCAGCGGACGTACAGAGAGGAATAAACAACAGAACATTATGAACTCATCAACCTCTCTTGTCGGACGCGAACCCCATTGTTTTTTCGTTGGGTTTATGGGTCGCATTGTTGTTGGACCCCACTGTTTTCCCCAGTGTTCACCTAAAAAGACCGCTTTGCTCCGCGTTTTTCCCTGCGATAAAAATCAAACGTCAGGTCTTTATCCGACAAAAGCAGCGGGTCATTTTCACAGTTCGCCATCCTAGCTTCGGTATGGTGTGTGGTGCGTCTTTGAAATATGATTAGACACGTTTGGCGGCCTTGTGCGCCAGGTTGATAGACGACAGTCTAGACAGGCAAGAACGAGGGCCTTTCCGAGCATTGTTTGCTGGCATTTCGCAGCGGGAAAAACAGGAAACGATCTCCTGCACACAGAGAGAGTCAGAGCGCCATGGTGGGCCACGGCAGCCAGTGTTTTCTGCCACTTGCCACCTACCTATTCTGCGTGTTCAGTAAGGCACCCTGGCGCAAGCTTCAGCTACACGGTGATATGGCGACGGAGAGACTCTAAAGCAGAAGCACCTGCAGTCTGTCATGTGAAAATCTTCACCTCTGCTCTGGTCATATGTGCTGCTGCTGTTATTGATATCTCAGTTTCAGAGGAAGACAGCTGAAACGGTTCTCCTGTAGTGTTGTTTCCCCCTATCTTCTGTGTGTGTGTGTGTGTGTGTGTGTGTGTGAGAGAGAGAGAGAGAGAGAGTGTGTGTGTGTGTGTGTGAGAGAGAGAGAGAGAGAGAGAGAGTGTGTGTGTGTGTGTGTGTGTGTGATGACAGATTTGGTTAACTTGCTACTTTCATCAAAACAACAAAAGCCCACTGCAGTCATGCATATTTTAACATAATATTCTAGCTAATTAACTTGCCTGTTTAGCCAGCACTTTTTATGGCCCAAGAGAACCCCATCAAGTTTAATGGCTGAAACAAAGCCACCGTATAGAGTAAATGGACCTAAGTAAGTAAATAAAAAAATAAATAAATAAACGACTAGCTTTTAAAATGCAGCTTCAGCGCACCGTGCACTTTAGTGCATGTTTCATGTTTAGTGCAAGTTCTGTTCAGGTTTTACAAATCAGTGTTTTACATGGTGAACACTTAAAAGGGGTCCACAAACCTATTAATCTCCTATATGATATCATAAGATATCTAATATAATGTAGCATATATCTTATGATATATCTCATGATATATCTTATGATATAGTCACTTTATGATATTATATATCATATATCATGATATCATAAAGGAGAAAGTGCAGTCCCTTTTATAACGAATTTTGTATATATATATGCTCTCCTGCACTTGGCATGTCCACATTGACCCCCTCCTCCTTCTCCTTCTCATACTTGATATGGCACAGGTGTGTGGATCCCTTTACAAAGATGTTTTGGGTTTTACTGTTCTTAACTTGGGATGTGCCCATCATCGTCCTCCTCCTCTTCCTCCTTTAATGCTCGTCACACCTGTGGGTTTTTTCATCTGCTGCTAAAGTGTGTTTGAGCTGTGAAAGGGCAGCACCCTTCTCCTAATGGTGGCTAAACGGCGGCGTGATTAGACTTGAATGTGCTGATGACTGCAGGTCTGCTGTACTGGGAGGCAGGCAGGTAGGTGGGTAGAGAGGCAGGGAGGTAATCCGTGGTGGTCTGGATTCGCCCATGACTCACACACCTGTAGGGGAAGGTCTGGGATGGCTGAACAGGAGTTTTCTCACAGACTCTCTCTGTCTTTCTCTCTTGCTCTCTCTCTCTCTCTTTCTCTCTCTCTCTCTCTCTCTCTCACACACACACACACACACACACACACACACACAAACACAAACATCACCTGATTGACAGCTTCCAAGTAGCGTACAGAGCCAGTGAGTAATGCGGCAAGGTCATTATAATGGATTCACACATCATTACAGTTGAGGCCCTCCACTGGTGCCATGGTTTTTTTCACCACGGTGTGTGTGTGTGTGTGTGTGTGTGTGTGTGTGAGTACCGTCTGTTTCCCAGAGCAGACCACCCTTAAGAGGCCTACACAATAGACAATGGGAATGGGGCAAAAAAACATGATTGACAGATGATAAATTACATGCATTCTTTGGTGAGCGTGTGCATTTGTGTGTGTGTGTGTGTGTGTGTGTGTGTGTGTGTGTGTGTGTGTGTGTGTGTGTGTGTGTGTGTGTGTGTGTGTGTTTGTGTTTGTGTGTGTGTGGCCAATACGTGAGTGACTTAGGTGGGAGCAGGAAAAGGTTAACTGGAAACTGTATTTTAGTTCATGAATAGGTTGACTGTAAAAGGACAAATAAGTGGGGAGCTGATTTGCAATACGGGTCAATAAAAAACTATCTACTGTTGTCTTTTTGATGGTAGAATTGAGTGTTCAAAAGGCTAAACAAGTTGTCCAGTTAGTCTTTTTTTCTGTAAGTATTCATTAACATACCTACTACAATCTACATCCTGAAAACAGACACTTCCGCAGTACAGATAACTCAATGCCAACATTGTAGGTTGTTTTACAAGTCCTCACAGGACTTAGAGTTAATCCCAGATAAGATGAGGATATTTGGATTCTGTGTTTGGATAAGCATGTGTGCTAGATGACCACCCAGGTAGCGGTTGACCCAGTGAGCCTCATCTGGCGTGCTGATGCACTCCTCCTTCAGGTGAACTGTGGATAAAAGGTCATTCTCAGCGTTCTGGTTGCATTTTCTATGCTTTCTTTGGCCACATGGGGGAGCTAGAACCATGTGTTAAAAGAGACAGTTGGCCACTCCACCCTTCAGTATGAGCGCGCAGTAAATTACATGACTTGAAATACATGTAACTCTCTATATCTGCGGGGAGTTTTAAAACTAAAACTTCCTCGACATTTTTGCCAATGGTAATTACACACTTACATAACCTATGTAGCCTGACACATGAAACTCAATGTTTTATTCGCTCTTTGGTTTTATCACTATCATTTTGTTGTTATTTTTTAAAGTCGAAAGTTCAAGTCATTGGCCCTACATTTCTCGCATTCCTTGTCCCAGTTTTGCAGCTATAAAACATTAGTTATTTAGCCCCGGTAAGGTGGTAGTTTCACCTTAATGTTTGAGTTTGTGACACTATAATTATGAGAGGATTTACCGTTGGAACATGAAGATTGACATTCCAAAGCCAGATGGAGGGGTCGGCCGTAAATCCAGGAGCCTCACCTGAGGCGGTTCCTTCCCTGGAAGCGTCGAGAAGATTGACCTACAGCACGAGCCCACGCTGATTGCTCGTGCGATAAAGCTGCTAGCACCGTTCCTAATCCCCGTTTACAACTGGAAAAACAATCTGAAGTCACAGTTCTTCTAGTCCCGAGTGTGGCAGCGGTGCCGTTGATCCCTACGGACTGAGTGAAAGCTTAAGCGTATGGGCAGGTGTTTTTTTGGGGGAGAGGCGGATCGGGGATACAAAGGTTTCTTTAAAAGTTTCAATCCACTCTGGAATTCGCCATCATCGCGGAGATTTACAGATTAAAGCCCACAACGAGAGGACCACTTAACGTTCCACCAGCGTGATGGGGGCGAGAGTGAGTCAGGCCACTTCTAAATGTCAAACAACTCCGGGGCCATCGTGCTTCCCAAGGTCACTGTGTGTGTGTGTGTGTGTGTGTGTGTGTGTGTGTTGGTAGTGGGGTATCAGGATGGAGGCCCTGGAGCTTTTACACTGACTCACACACACACACACACACTGCTGCAGAAGACTATCCACAGAAACATAGGTCAGAGCTCACCTCCAGTGTCATACTGTGGGTAGGCCCATGCCGGTGAGTTTCATACTAAAAAAGGGTGCACAGAATGTCCATAACCCAATTCCTGCCTTAAACCCTCTGGCAGAGGAAAGCGTCAGTTTAGCCAGTGGCACACTATTTATTTTCAAAACTAAACTAAAATACCTTTTTAAAACCTACCGACTACAATTTAAATCACATTTGAGAGTCCCCTTTCCCTTACCTTTTGTCATACATTTGAAAAAAAAAACAGGTGTGAATAAGATTCACCTGGTCTGTGTGAAGGCTTTTGACCCTGTCTTTGTGCCACAAAAAATACAGATTTCAGCTCTGTCTACATTACTATATCCTACTTTCACATGTTCATCATCAGCCATGGGGCCTGGCCTGGCCTGGTCTGGCCTGGCCTTTTTCCAAGAGAGACGGGTCTATGAGCAAAAACAGTTTGACCCTTTTGTGTGGACATCTCGGGTTACCGGGCTGGCTACGGCACCAGTACTTTTAATGCCAGACTGTCACAATAACAGATCATTCGGGGCACCATAGACTGACCTCCGTGTCACCCTCCTGCTGGGCAGGGAAGACGTGCAATATCATCTTTCAACCGTAAATGCGCCCTAATGCGCCTTTAATTGCGATGACTGTTGGAAAAGACAATGACGGCCATATTTCAAATTCTAACGTTCCCTGTCTGGCATGGGCCCGCAACGCACTTCCACACTGACCCCTTTGAAAAGCTGACACTCGAGGTCGGCTTTGAGGAATGTTGGGGCGGCCATGAGCGGTGTGTCAGAGGCTATTCCTGCCCATTAAAGTCGGGGCGCTACACTAAAGTATGTGGACTTTGTGAACCTCTCCGCTTTCACACCCGCCTCAATGGCAGGAAAGAGAAGATCGCTTCTCGACCACAGATGATATAGACGTATGTAGCAACGCAGGATGTTGTGACACAGTGACATCAACAGAATGTCCTCTAACATCCTCTAAGGGAGGATTTACAGGCTGGGCTTTACAGTGCCTCTAAATTACATTACATTACACTTAGCAGATGCTTTCATCTACAGCGACTTACAGTTGAGGAAAACAATTAAGCTACAGCAAATATAGTAATGTACAGAGTAAGTGCATGAAGAATGAATTAAGAGTGCACGTTGGTGTACTGTAGGTTAGATGGTTACGGAGTTAAAGTTGTTAGGATAAAGACAGAAGGTGAACACAATGCAGAGCAGTGAATTAACACTATAGTATGTGTGTAGACTGTTTCAGTGTGATTAAGTGAATGTGAATATATATGTGAATAAGTCTGTGAGTATGCGAAGTCTAAGTCTGTAGTATAGTAAAAGAGTGAAGCACATGTTGCAATCAGGTAACATGAGTCAAGTGCAGAAAGTGGGGGGCCAGCAAATGTACCCATATGAAAAATGTATAGATATATTATACACATTTTTATGTTTTATCTGAAACTTAAGAGTAAGTTACATAATGGTGAACCACATACAAAATCTTTGTTTTTTGTGTGTACTGTGAAACTTACGTAATTTATAAATCACAGTCTTATAATTTAGTTGTATGAGAAATATCTGAAACTGAAAAAATCATGTACAGTAGAAGGCACTAAAAGTTACTGTACATCTTTTGTATGTCTTTTTCATATGGGTAGTATAGAAGTGCAATGAATTTAGTGCGCAGGTACAGCACAGTATATAAGGAGCATACGTGTGATAGTGTGCTGTGATAGAGGGGACTGTACTGCCCTACAAGGCCAAAAGGCAGCAACTAAATGAATGTCAAAACTGAGTTTAGACTGGAAATGGACTGTATAACACCTCTTTTTTTCTGGTGACTGAATTTCTTGCTTCTTCCGAGTAAAAAACTACATTAAAGCATCACCACTATTATACTTACAACATGCTTCACTGGGCAGTATGACAACTTTGAAGGCATTTTTCTCAGTTTCAATGTTGGCATAGTTACTGCAGTTTGCTATTGCAGTCTAATAGTAGTGGTAGCAGTCTAGGCTGTAGTGGGAATAATGTATGTACATTGTAATGATTGTAGCCCTAAGCATACAGCAGTAACCACAGAATGCCTTTATGATTTCTATTGTGCTGCAAGTGATGTAAGGGGTTCTGTGAACGCTGTTTGTTGTTGTAGTGTGTGATTGCAGTGCTCCTATGAGGGACGTATGAGAGAAATGGAGTGTGAACACACACACTGCGAACTCAGTGAACCCACCGCCCGCCTGCCGGTCTGTGTGCTGCACGGCCGTGACGCTTTGGTGCCACGTTTGGCCACCGGCATCGCCATGGAGACATGCTGCTTCATCGCGGCTGTTCCATGCTGTTTACCCAACATCCAAGCCCCTTTATGACTGCTTCATCCTCCTCTTCCTTTCCCTCTTCCTCCTCTTCCTCCTGCGCTTATAGCTCCTACACGGCTCGGCGAGGGAGGACTCACAGCCAAGAGCGGGGCTAGCTGACAGAGATGAAGTTTATGAGCTGGAAGTGCACCATAAAAATGTTCAGCGGGGACACAGGGCCTGTTGGACAGCAAAGATTGGATTGGGAAATGGGGTGATTCTATCACATAGAGATTAGTCTTTCCTGATAGGAGGTGGGAAATGATCGTCTTTTTTCCTTTCTTTTGTACAATAAAAATGTCCATCTCCCCCCCTTCCTTTTCTACTGTGAGAAGGACCATCTCTCTTTTTCTTTGGTACAGTAAAAATGATATAATTTTTCCTTGTAGAACTTGTATTTTTCTTTCCATCTTTTCTTTTCCGTATATAGTATATAAGACATGATCACCTCTCCTCCTTTTGGTACAGTACAAATGACCATCTCTTTATTTTGTGGAACATCAGAAATGACCGTCTCACTCCTTCTCTTTGGTGCAGAGAAGATGCATATCCATTCCTGTCCATCTATTTAGTGCAGGAGAAATGGCCATCATTGTCTTTCTGAGGTGCAATGGAACAATGCTTCTGGCAATGTCTGTTGTCTGTCTTGTCTTTATTTAATATATTCCTTTATATGTGTTTTTGCTCTCTCTTTCTCTATCTCTCTATCTCTGTCTGTCTGTCTCTGTCTCTCTGTCTCTCTCTCTCTCTCTCTCTCTCTCTCTCTCTCCTTCATGACCAAACTAACTGTAGGGCAGTATCGGGGTCTAGGATGGATTTGTTTAGAGAAGTAATTGCATGCACATCTAACCTACTTCAAGGCCAGGTGCTGGACGGGGAAACTAGTTAAGGTTGGGCTTTTCCCAGTCTGCCACTCAGCCAACAGTTGATGAAATGGCAGCTCCAACGGGACACGACACGGGGAACTCTGTGTTGCTCTTGCCTCGAGGACACAATTGAGAGGACCAAAGATGCACAGACAAGGAAAAAGTGAATTCAAACGTCACTGCGGGTCCCAACGGATCATAATTGAGGACAAGGAATGGAATGGTACACCAGTTTGCTATTAGCCCAAATATGCTGTGCAGATGTGTCCAGGACTGACATTGTCAAAAAACTCCAACCTACCCAACAAATTCATTTGCTCTCTCCCTATTGGCCTTTACAACAGCCCTTTTTTTGGAAGAGATGATTTCACATTCAGTCACATATTTTATAATAGGGGTTTTTAGCTGTAGTCTTCTTGCCACACACATGCACACACGCACACACACACACACACACACACACACAAGCAGGGGCACTGCGTAACATTTTGGGCCCCATGAACAAGTATTACATTATAACACTTAATTTGAAGGTGTCTACATAACTGACATAAGTGACATAAACCCTTTATAAAAATGACATGAGACATATCATGAATATTAATGACACTTTGTCATTGTGTATCATTTGGTTTTTGCAATGTCTGTATCCCAAAAAATATCAACTTCAAATTGCAAAAATTGAAGTGTCATTCATGTATGTAAAGTGTCATGTCATGTTACATAGACATCTTCCAATAAAGTGTTGCCTTATATTGCCCTCCCATAACAGCAATGTTAGTCATTATGTTCTGTGAGGCTTCTCTGCTAGCGCGACACACTTGTCCCAGCCTTCTAGAGCCCGTAAGCACACATCCCAAGTCTCCCACACCCTCCGGGAATCTCCCGCATTTGAAAACGACTGCCAGATGCCTGCAAGTAATGCAAAATTTCCCGCAACTTGTGCAAATTTCCTTAGCCAATTACGAAAAGTGACAGATGCAGCAAGTAACAGGGCGATAGGCGGAGTAAGGGAGAGTGAGAGTGACAGTCCTGTGTAGTACTTTTGCAGCTATAATAGATGACCTCTGTCTCTCTCATTGCGCTATACAGTTTTCAACACACAATCTTTTTTTCCTTCGCGTGTTCCAGCATGAGGGGGGGGGGGGGTGCGTTGCTGACCTCCCTGAAATAAGTTTCTGAAGGTTGGGATGTCTGTGTAAGTATTAGAACTCAGTGAAGACCAGTTTATAGACCAGGCAACAGGTGTCGCTTGACATAATATGATGTAAAAAGGACAGAACTTCTGTCTGCTAGGCCTGTTGCAGAGCTTGTCGCTTACATTTGAAAATTCAAACTGCGCAAGCGCCTGATTGGATAGCAACTCACAGTTCTGAATTCGGGAGAAATGGAGATTTTGATTGGACAGCGAGAAGTGGGAAAGGGGGCAGGGGTGTAAAGTGTGTGTGTGTGTGTGTGTCTGTGGTACAGAAAAAAGTAAATGTGTTTGTGTGTGTGTGTGTGTGTGTGTGTGTGTGTGTGTTTCTAGCTTATCCACAAATGTGCTAGTGTGAGCCAAGGCCATTTTACATGTGCGTCAGTGCTGAATGCTACAGCACTTGCTTGTGTGGGTGTGATGGCAGGTTGGCCCAGGGAAGGCCTCTCCTCAGGGGGATTTAGGAGAGCTTTGCCCCACTCTAGGTGTAATCTCATGGGCCAGCCGCTCCCCACTCGCTCCCCACTCATCATCTGGAGGGGCTGTGTGTGTGTGTGTGTGTGTGTGTGTGTGTGATGTGTGTGTGTGTGTGTGTGTGTGTGTGTGAGAGAGAGAGAAAGAGAGAGAGAGAGAGAGAGAGAGAGAGAGAGAGAGAGAGAGAGTGGGAGTAAGAGAATGTATGTATGTGTATGTTTAGGGTGAGGTGAGTGTGATGTTCACTCACTGTCAACCTCTTCAGCATGTCACACATGTACACAGCTCACCCCACCGACTAGGCCCCTTCAACACACACACACACACACACACACACACACACACACACACACACACACACACACACAGATGACGCTCTTCTAAGAGGTTTTAATCCCTAAGTTATCAAGTCCAACAACCAGATGGAGAGATTTGAGGACTCTAATATGCAGTGCATATGTTTCATAGCAACAAATGCATACCTCACACACACATACATATATAGATTTTACATTTATACATTTTGCCATGTAAACAGACACATACACATTAACAGACACACACACAAACACACACACACACACACGTGAGCATTCCATGGAACACATTCTAACATTTTAACACAAACACACACACACACACAAACACACACACACACACAGGAAAAACACACATATCTCTCACTCAGTCAGTATGCACGCATGGCAGCATTTTCTCACATAGTCCCCAAAGTACAGGTTGTTCTGCCCACGTACCCGCTGACACAGACAAAACACACACACATTCACACCGAGATGCCACAACACACACACACACACACACTGTGTCTGCCTCACCCGGCCGGGAGTGTTTGGACTGTTGTGTTATGACATGAGGGGTCACGAGGTCGGGAGGTCAAAGGGTATGCCATCACACCCAGGGCGGCCTGACAGGGGGGCTTTTCCCAGCCTCACAGACTGTTGATGCACACTCACTCTTGCATATAGTGTGTATACGCACACACACACACACACACACACACACACACACACACATACACACACACACACACACATACACACACACACACATACACTCACATACACAATTTCACATACACACACATACACAAACACAGATGCACACAAACACACTTGTTTATTTATCATGGGTCAAAACAACACATAAACCTTTTTTGCCATTGCCTGCCCTTTGGTCAACATATTAACTTCTGCAGCGAGGTTGCCTTTATGGCCACCCCCATCACCTGAAGCTGCACTAAGCCTGTGTGGAGACTGCTGTCTGGGGAGACACTGGGGCCATCGCAGGGGGCTAATGGCGTGAAGAAAAGAGGGCAGAAGACAAAGACTATGGCCAAAACGGGAAGCCTGCCTTGCTGCCTTCACTGTCTAGCAAGCCATGTGCCTTAAGCAGACGTGCGTGAAGGTGCTGATTAAAACCTTTGTTTCAGGCAGCCTGGCTAGACAGCAGCACAGAATGCTGTTGCCATAACACCAACAGCTGACTTCATAGTTCGATAGAATGTTGGATGTTATAGTCAAAACGAGGGTACCTTCGAAGGCAGCATTTTTGAGTCAGACAGCCTTGATGCCTTGCTGCCACCAAACACACTCTTCGACAGCAGCATTTGTATTTCATTTCAGACAGCCAAACGCTCAGTCAAAAGTCTTTACTGGTCTGCTGCACAATATGATACATCAGTTATGTCAGCTAATTCACTCAATAACACTCTGTACAGTATATTCGCGAGGCATCTAACCCTTGTAACTATATAGGGTACCCCAGCGTTCAGAGGTCTGTTATTTCTGAATAACACACCGTTTCTATTGCATTGGGGTCCTGAATTAGTCTTGCGGGGCTACACTCTGCAATATTGACCTTTAAGCTATACATTATCCCTTATATAGTGACCTCTTCGCTATATATTACCTCTTAACAAGCGCACTGTACATGACCTTCAGTGTTGTCAGATCGCTGTACAGCTGTTCATATTACTGTACATGACTTACTGGCTTGTGAATCAGGACTCTTGATTTGGGGCGCTTTGTACCTAAGCCCATTTTACACTTCATCATCAGAAGCAGCCTTGGCTTGGCAGGAGTCACACACACGCAGATATGTGAACAGCTAGATAGGCTTAGATGTGCAGAAAAAGACAGGAAGATGTTGTGGTTGTTCCTTCCTGTGGCTGTGGTAATTTACGTAAAAATGTCTGCTGAATGCTGTGTAATATAATATGATAACAAGGAGACACTAATTTAAGTAGAAATGATTTCTTGGAAGGCACGAAGGCACGACAATGAAAATGAATAGAGCAACAAAGGAAAGGAAAATAAACGAAAAAAAAGGAATTGCTCCAGCTCCAGCCCAGACGTGCTGTGGCCATAGTGACCACCCTGCCAAAGACAACCATCCCGCTGACTGAGGGACACCGGTGGCTTTTGTCGGCATGTCCGGCTGGCGGATGTTTAAAGCCGTGCGGTGTCACCGTCGGGTCAGCTCGTGGCGGCCATTTAAAGCGGACGATGTCACCGGTGGGTCAGTGGTGTGCCTCTCCAGTGTCAGGGGAGGGGGCCAGGGGGGTTCCCACTTCACAGAGGCCCAGCTAGAGCCCAGCTGCTTGGGGACACGACTGGTCCGGGCCAGGGCAGGCCAGGCAAGGGGGGTGGAGAAGATGGAGAGATGGAGGTCAGGGGAAGAGGGACATGGAGAGAGGTAAAATGGTGAGAGAGGGAGTAACAGGGAGAGAGGGAAAGAGAGAGGGAGAGAAACGGCAGAAGGAAGGGGTTGAAGAAAAAAAAGGTAAAGGCGACGTAAACCACCCATTCAGTGGAATCAGGAAATAACTGTAGGATAAAGATGCAGAGAGAGTGAGGAGGGGAGTGATGGGCAGAGGAGTGGAGCGAAAGATGCAGAAAGAGTGCAATTTAGGTAAACAGTCATTAAGCTGATTCAGCACCTCGGAGGGATGTAAACATGGAGAGAAAGAGAGAGAGAGTGGGATGGTGGAGACAAAAGGAGACCTGGAGGGATGAGAAGACAGCGTGATGTAGCGCCGAAATAAAACAAACGGCTTTTTGAGAGAAGAGGGGGGAAAAGGACGCTGTGAAAGACAAAGAGCAGAAGAGAAGGATAGAACAGGATGGAGGAGAGAAAAAAGATGAGGAAACAGAGACATCAAGTAGTGATGCTGAGACAAAGGCTATAACAGAGGGGATGGGGGTGGGGGTGGGGATGGGGGGGGTGAGGAAAGAGGGAGAGAGACAGAAAAGGACAGATAGAAAGTAAAACAAAAGGCCAGTTGTCTGTGTGTATCCCGGTTTAGGCAGAGTGCTGTTTGTCTTGGAGCCTGGCTCTGGTGGTGCAGATGTTCCTGGTGAGAAGGGGGGGCTGTGTGTGTGTGTGTGTGTGTGTGTGTGTGTGTGTGTGTGTGTGTGTGTGTGTGTGTGTGTGTGTTTGTGCGTGTGTGTGTGTGTTTGTTTGTGTGTGTGAGGATGGGGCGGGGGGAGTTGTAGGAGGGCTGGTAGTGTGTATGAATGAGATCCTTTGGCTCCACATCAGATGACTTGGGGGGGATTTCCATAAATGAAAAAAAAAAAATCATTTACAAATAAACACACAAACACTGTTGCACTCACCACGCTAACAGAGATACACTCAGCTTCTTGTGTTGACATGGAGAGGGCGTGGGGAGGTGAGTCCACGTGTGTGTGTGTGTGTGTGTGTGTGTGTGTGTGTGTGTGTGTGTGTGTGTGTGTGTGTGTGTGTGTGTGTGTGTGTTTCTCTGCAGGTGAAAAATTGAACCTTGAAGTGATGGCAGGCTGAACTTGTGTCAGTACACACAGCTGTCTCTTAGAGGTGGTGTTTACTGTGCAAACCTTTCCAGTAATGCGTGCACGCACACACGCACACACACACACACACACACACACATTCCATCCTGTTTGTACATCACTTTGATGACCACTCTGATACCTCCACCCACATGTACAAACACACACACACACACACACACACACACACACACCATACACTTCTGAAAATATTAATTAATCTGTCAGTTACAATTAAACAGAGTAATGCACACACCACACCTTTAATTGATAAGCCATGAGAGACACACATAGTTCTATCAGACACTACACTATCATTAAGCATGAACCCTCACAGAGTTCAACCAGTTCAACAGGTACAGAGATCCAAGCCCAAAGTATAAACTGAGGACTTTGTCCATTTATTCATGGGCAGCATTGTACATATTAACAGTGAAGAAGATGTTCAGTAATTTAATACTTCGCCCCAAGTCTCAGCCCTGAACTTCCACAAACATCTATTGTGCTGTGTGGCAGTATCATCCTTAAAAGAGAATGCGGCAGAAAAGGGCTCACAACCAGACAGACCATTTTGATCTCTTGCAGGAAACATGGTGAGACTAGGGAAACATGTTAATAATTTCCAATATATCACATATTTCCACGTTTGCCTGTTGTTTGTGTTGCAGATAAGTTGACAACATGACACCGATCTCGAAGTGCTAGATCAATCTCAACACAGACTGACAGAGTTTGTCAGCGCCCTTTTCGTGTGATAAATGAATGATCAATGGCGGATAAGTGAATGGATGATTGGATAAATGGTTATCAGCGTTCCCAATGATTTCGGGGAGCTGGATTGCGCAATGTAATGAGCAGCTCCGGTGTCCAAACTCAAGCCCGACAATTTGGGGCGTTACCTCAAGGAGCACTCCCTCTAATTTCAACTTGTGAGTGGCCAGCGGCGCCGTCAGTCAGTGGGAAGGGGTGCCCTTGCCTTCTATCCCTGTACTGTCAACTTAGGTTTCAGATTCCATACCCGTGTCTCACAGACAGATAGCCTCACGCTGCGTTATCAGCACGGGAGTGCGCGCTCTCCACGCTTTCTAGTCTTTACCAGTGTCTCCAACTGGAGACCGTTGGATACCAAACTCTGTCATCAAAAGGATACTGACGCAATTACATTAAACCAGTGTGGATCTTGAGACATTTCAAAACGTTGGGGCATTTGGAAAAAGATTTTTTTTAATGTTATTCATTCATTTTTTCCCTCTACGTCTCCAAGGATTTATGTGATTTTTTGTGTCTGTCCCCTGTGATTTCGTGTTTGTTCTGAGCGCTAAAATTGTGCAGTTTTTTGGTACACAGGATTACTTTAGAAGTTTGGGGGTGGCATCCTTTCTGAGCTTGGGAGTTTCATGTGGCACTTGTAAAAGGACCAACGCAGCCAACACACACAAGACGGACTTCCCCCTGAAAAAGGCAGGCAGCGCGACCAGGCAAAACCGCTCAGAATGTATCCGAAGTGCTTGTTCTTTCTCCTGAACGTCTCACTTTTGGTGCGTGCGTTGGTGGCTTATGAATGCACGCCATGTGATCACCGGACATGCCCGCTTAAAGTCCCGCATGCCTGCGAGAACGGTCGGAGTGTGGCCAGAGACCCGTGCGGATGCTGCGACCAGTGTACCCGGCTGGAATGGGAACTCTGTGGCGGCCAGGACTGGGCAATGGGTTACTGCGCGCTGGGACTGACATGCGTGTCTGTCAACCACACAGGGCTTGTGAATACTTACAGCCCCGAAGCCGAAGTTGGAGTTTGCAAAGGTTGGTGTAACTTCTATCTAAAATGTTCATTTATTTTTGTACATACAATTGTATGAAGTTGTAATTAAGTTTTTGGCAGCTAATTGCATAGCCATTTATCATCTGTTTGTCATAACAGTGTTTTGGAGGGGGAGTGCCCGTGGGCACCAAGAAAACATTCTTTTGCTAGGTTTTAAGACTGTTTTTATTTTATCTAGATGGCTGAAGTTGAGCACTTTAAGTGAGAAAAGGGAATTAGCATTACTCTTGTAACAGTGCACGAAGCCATTTCCAATTTGGCATCTACGCGTAGCCGTGCGCCAGCTGAGCTCATGGTTGCATTGAATACACTGTGTGTTACCGCTGCTGCCGTTGGAAGGGTCTGAGGAGAGCTACGGGTTGAAGTAGTACTTGACTGCCAAGTGAGAACCTCATGTCAGGCTGTCTCTCCCACCACCGCCGCCTCTCTCCCCCTATAAGCCCTAAGCTTCTCGCAGCGCCAGCGTGACAATGGGCCTGGCGACGTGCCAGAAGTCACTTCCACTGTAGCTCATCCTAGAAGACCAGAGCATAACGTGTCTGAGAGAGGAAGTCATTATTTTGAGACTAAAAAAACGGTCAGAAATACATTTGCTTTTAATAAATACACCCATTCTGTTAACTGTCAGAGCTTGTGAGAGAATGAGCAGTTTTATAGTATATGCTTTTTTCTCATTGCGCCTGAAGCTGAGAAGCTTTGACACAAAAAAGGCTGTTTTTCTTTAATGTGGTTACTTGATCTAAGCAGATTAGTAATGCTCCCTATGTAGTTATTAGGTTCAAAACCGGCGCCCGCACAAACGCTGTCATGTTTTAACGGTTTTCCCTCAGTTGTTTAGTGGTTCTAGTCTGGGCAGATTTTCTTCTGAGTGATTTGCCCTCCCGTCCACTTCCAAAGCCCTCAAGTGAAATACCAGCAATCCTTCTGCTCTTCCACACATGCCTATGACGCGCCTTGGCTTTAAAACTGTCCACGCACTTCCCAAGCTCATGCGCAACACTTTTCATTATTTTCAACTAGCCCAAAGAGTGGTAAACAAATGTATTGATAGGATCAAATTGGTTTTATGATTAACACTTGGTCAACTTTGGAGATGTTTCTGACTTTTGGCCAGAACTGTTTAAGATAGTTTAGGGTTGTTTTGGCTCTTTGACTTTGAAGTTGGTCAAAGCATCCCTCCAAATGACCAGTTTGATCTGGACTTTCTCTTGATGCAAACACACTGATTGGTGGAGACTGGCGTTGACAGAGGTGAGAAAAAACAGAAGTGGGCCTCTTAGAAGGTTCCGGATCAAAAATTAGCTAGTCTCCTCTTTTGCCTGCATGTGGGGTCCAGAGTACTAACAGTAAAAGAACCCCCCTCTCCCCAATGCTTCCACTTTCTCCCTCTCTCTCTCTCTCTCTCTCTCTCTCTCTCTCTCTCTCTCTCACACACACACACACACACACACGCACACACACACACATACACTGATTCACACACTCTCTCTCTCTACCCACACCGAATCCCCCCACCTAGTCTTGTCAGAAGTCATGGCCCTGTGATTGAGCTGTTACTGTATGTGTGTAGAGGTGCAGACTCGGCCGTGTAATCGAGCGGAGTGCGTCCATCTGTCCGTCCACACGCCACCCTCGGCGGTAGCGGAGCGGCTTTGATACGGCTCCCGGAGTTAATGGCTTCCATGATTGAGCCATGCCTCCGGTGAGGAGGCCCTGAGGGCCCCGGAGAGAGAGAGAGAGAGAGAGAGAGAGAGGGAGAGAGAGGGAGAGAGATAGAGAGAGATAGAGAGACAGAGAGAGAGAGAGAGAGAGAAAGAGAGAGAGAGTGGGGTCTCATACCGGGGCCAGCGGTGGGTCTAAATCAACACCTCACATCGCAATGTGCTTGCTTGGGCTGTGTGTGTGTGTGTGTGTGTGTGTGTGTGGGTGCATGTGCTTGCATGTGCGTGTGTTTGTGGTTGTGTCTTCATGGTTGTGTGTGTTCATGGTTGTGTGTGTGTGTGTGTGTGTGTGTGTGTGTGTGTGTGTGTGTGTGTGTGGGTGTGTGTGTGTGTGTGTGTGTGTGCAATTGTTTCTGTGCGTGCATGGGCATGTGTGTCCATGGTTGTGTGTGTGTCTGTGTGAGTGCACGTGTGTATTCAAGGGCCAAGTCTGATTCAGGCCTTTCTAACAGAGCCAGGGGTGAAGTCTTAAAGTGATTAGGGTTGCAATCAGGAGCCTTCTGCCTTTTCAGGAAGAGGGTAGAGGCCCAGTGTTGTGCTGTGCGCTGTTGTGGGAATCTGATTGTTTCCTCTATTCTTTTATACTCTCTGCTCAGTCTCTGCTCTCCCTCTGTTCTCTCCATTCTCTCCCCCCCCTCTTTCTTATTCACACTCTCTTTTAGTCTTCATCACTCTCTGTCTCACACCCTCTCCCTTATTCACACTTTTTACTCTTTCTCTCCGTCTCACGCTCCTGCCATCTGTTCCTCTCTACTCTGTCCTCTATTTCTTTCTCTGCCTTTTTGTCTGTCTGTCTGTCTCTGTCTCTGTCTCTGTCTCTGTCTGTCTCTCTGTCTCTGTCTGTCTTTCTCTCTCTCTCTTTCTCTCTCTCTTCCTTCCTTTCCATTCTCATAGATTTAATCTAGAGTTTATTCTTTGCCTGCTCTCCCTCAGATGAGCTGGTCATGAACAGGAGGCAGCTCCCATAAAGAAGGTGCACAGCAGCAGTAGCAGTGTGTGTGTATGTGTGTGTGTGTGTGTGTGTGTGTGTGTGTGTGTGTGTGTGTGTGTGTGTGTGTGTGTGTGTGCATGTATGTGTGTGTGCTTGTATGTGTGTGTGCGTAAGTGGGCGAACGAGCAAGCGAGCAAGTCAGTGAGGTGCATTCACAAGTGACAGTCGCCGTCATGGCCTGACGCTGTGGAATTTATTTAAAGCGCGTTTAGCTTCATCATCATCATCGGGCTGAGAGTGCCGCGCAGTCATTACCTTCCTCTCCAGGAAGCTCATTACAGCAATGAAGTCATTTATATTCAGCCTCCATCTGGATGGCATGGAGTGGCTTCTCATAATGAGCTTGATTTGAAGTCCACTTGCTATTAATATGCCAATCTTTCTCACCGCAGGCAGCAGTGAATATCTCATTTAATTTTTTTTTACCACCGCTTTTCCATTTTTTGCTTCTGAGGACCTGAGGAAATAATCCTGATTCTGATTTACGGGGGAGAAAAAAAAAGACAGTTTCCTACTTGCTGTAATTTTTGTGACGTTGTTGGTTTCCTTATTATGTTGCGAGTGATTCTGGTTAAAAATGTTACAGTGCATGACAGATGTGCACGGTACACAGAGGCGACGGGAACAGTAGCTAGTGTTCGAGAGCAGATGTGCAGATATTATGGGAATGTGAATGCCGATTAGAATACTGTTGTTTGGTTGCCAAATGTCAATAGACTGTAATGGGATTTGGAAGCGATCTTCATACGATTAGGGCCCAAGGAAACCAAACTTCGATTTGAATAAATAACAAGAAACAAGATTGTTGTCATGACCACGACTGCTAAATGTATGCATTGTTTCTCCCTTGTCAGTGTTTTTTTTACCCACAAAAGACAAATTGCAACAGGAAAAAGAACTCTAAAACTATAACATGCTGCACTGGCTGACAAATGAGGGAAAAAAAGACCTGCTCGGAACAGTACAGGCATAATACATTAGCTCCAGAACTCCTAAGAACAAACTGATTAGATTCCAGTTAAGGCCATAAGGCCTCTGTGTCTGGGCCGCCTTATCAGATTCAGGAAGAAACATATCAGGCCATGGAACAACACACACACTGCAGTTCCCGAGCGAAAGGCAGAAAAAACATTTTCCCTCTTTAGAGAGCTATGTAGCAGGTGCTTAACTGTGTGTTGTGCGATACAGTTCTTAAAGCCATACCATATTATACCATATTGTAATAGACTGTGTTGAACATGATTGCATAAATAGATGCTACTGTGAGCATGAGTATGGGTACGTCTTCTTACTTAAGTTGTAGTTAGCCATCATGTGTGTAGTCCTCTGAAACCTGAGTGGGTCTTATCTTCTCAGCATCTTTTACATGTGTCATGCTAACTATTTTGACCCTACCAGTCTGTTGTTGTTCATCGCCTGTCAATCACAGTGATGTGGACATCCCTCTCTCTCTGGAGAAGCTGTCTGCCCGCCTTTACCGGAACACTTAACATACCAGGCTCTTTCCTTTCCACTCGGGTGATTTGGAGGAGAGAGCACAAGGCCTTCCGTCCACTTCTCTTTTCCCAAGGGCCAGTCAGCCAGCCAGCCAGCTATCCAGCTATCCACTGGGCAGGCCAGCCAACATTATCTAATGTTTCAAAGACTTCCTTTTTAGTGTCCCTATCAGTCATGGGTCACGGTGCAGGGGTCACTTCTCTCAGCTCGGACCGGAATGCCAAGACAGACAGACTCCTGGGCTAAGAGAAGGAGACAGAGAGAGAGAGAGAGGAAGAGAGAGAGAGAGGAAAAGAGAGAGAGAGGAAGAGAGAGAGGAGGAGGAGGAGAGAGAGAAAGTGAGAAAGAAAGAGAGTGGGAGTGCTTAGGCACTACCACCATGGCCTTTGGACTACACACCACCACTACCACCACTCCCCCCATCCAGTGAGCCAACTGTGCCGGCTAATACACGCTGTTCGCTAATCATCTACTAATCACAGGCCTGACACTCCCACCTTCAACCCAACGCTGGTCTGCCCCCCCCCCCACCCGCCCCACTCCCCTCCCTCTACCCCTACCCCTACCCCAAATGAGCTTTTGTCTCTCCTGGCTGGCTCACCAGCTCCTGCGGCAGAACCACAGCTTGTTTTAGACCCACTGGCTCCCATCCTTTCGGGGGCAGAGTGAAAATATCCCCCGAGGAAGGTGTGTTTTTTTTTTCTTTTCATTTCATATGGAAAAACTCTGGAGGTGAGGATCATTTGGAGGTGACAGGAAATAAGCGGGAGGTTCTTGGCGAGGCGTGAGGCGTGAGGTGGTAGGCTCACATACAGGCTCGACTCGGCGAATCTGAAAAGCCCGCTTGTGCTCCGCCGGGCGCGAGCCTAAAGCCGGCTCTCTCTTGCGGTCAGTGTATCTCTGACAGGAGCCGTTTTCCACGAGGGGAAATTTCAGGACTAAATGAGTTAATATCCACCCCTACACAGAAGCGTGTTGTTTCCACCCCTTTCTCTCTCTCTCTCTCTCTCTCTCTCTCTCTCTCTACTCACTCTCATATATCCATCTCAGCTAACCTGAGCTTTGGTCTGGGGGCTTCATATAGTAAGTATGTTGTCCCCCCATTTTTTCTCTCTCTCTCTCTTCCTCTCTCTTTCTCTCTTCCTGTATGTTTCCCTTTCAGCCAACCTGAGCTTGGTCTGTGGGCTACATATTGTATGTTGTCCCCCCATCTCTCTCTCTCTCTCTCTCTCTCTCTCTCTCACTCTCTCACTCTCTCTCTCTCTCTCTCTTTCTCTCTCTCTCTTCCTGTATGTTTCCCTTTCAGCCAACCTGAGCTTTAGTCTGTGGGCTACATACAGTATGTTGTTTCATCTCTCTCTCTGTATCCCCCTCTCTCTCTCTTATTCTACTTCACAGGGCTGTGTTCCTTTAGTGTCATTTTCTCTCCATCTCTGTGTCTATATATTTCTCTCTCTCACACACACACACTCCATCTGTCTTCCTCTATTTCCTTCTCACCAGACCTAAGGTCTGATCTATGTCTCTATCCTTTTCTCCCTCTATTTCACCGTCTCTTGTTCTCTCTCTACCCCCCTCTCTTTCTATTTCACCCTGTTTTCCTCTCTTCATCTGATTCTCTCTCTATCCCCCCTCTCTCTCTTCCTCTATTTAGCTCTGAGCAGCTAACCTGAACGGTGCTCTGTTGGCAGCCTACAGTGAGGTCTTGGGAGCGCTGCTGTAAATTAGCACAGGTTTGTGGAGCTGTTGGCACTTTTAGAGTCTCCAGAGAAACACGACCTCCTGACCCCGACTGAACATCAAGGCACAGCATCAGCCCATGGAGAGGGGCATTTGAGGCAAACATACAAATTTATGTTTTAGCACCTCGGGGTATATACATATATATCTGTGTGTGTGTGTGTGTGTGTGTGTGTGTGTGTGTGTGTGTGTGTGTGTGTGTGTGTGTGTATGTGTGTGTGAGTGTGGGCTTCTTTCCAATTGAGGTTTCCTGAATGTGTGAAGAATGGATTTTCACAACTGATAATTTGACCAGCCCTCTCACTTAGCCTCAGGAATCCAAGCGAGCTTCTCTCCTCTCTTCCACAGCTTCCAAAGGGCTATGCTCTCGCAGGCCTACTCCAGCAAATTTATTTTGTTTTCATTCTTCTGCCCCCCTCAGAGTGTTTTCTCCGAAAGCACTCTCTGAGAAGGTATAGTTTGGGGGGGTCAAGATTGTTCTTTTCACAGTTATTTTTCCAGGTTTTCCAATTATCTCCCTAAAGTATTTCTTTTGTTTTTTTTCTGATCTGACCCCAGATGGGGGCAAACATCTCAAGATGTTGCCCCCCCCCCCCCCCACAGTGGGAGACCTGCCCATCCTCTGGGTAATGATAAACAGAGGAGCTGGATGAGCCAAGCACTGAGGGTAGAAGAACTGAACCCTGAGTGGCGTTTATTTAGTCACACATGCTTGCACCAACCAGTTAGGACGAGAAGACCCACGGGACATCATCAAGTCATCATCTCAGAGATGTCACAGATTCTCACCTGAGGGAAACAGAGAGAAAGTGACAGACGGAGAGAGAAATAGGGAGAGACAGAGAGAGAAAGAGAGAGGGACGAAAGAGGCAAAAATTGTGTGTGTCCAACTGTGAACAGACCCCTCTCCCTGTGTCTTGTCTTTCTGTGTGGTTGTCAGTGGTCTGTGTGTGTGTGTGTGAGAGAGAGAGAGAGAGAGAGAGAGAGAGAGAGAAAGCAAGAGTGTGTGTGTGTGAGAGAGAGATAGAGAGAGAGATAAAGTGAGAGAAAGCAAGAGTGTGTGTGTGTGTGTGTGTGTGTGTGTGTGTGTGTGTGTGTGTGTGTGTGTGTGTGTGTGTTTAGCGCAGCGGGGGCCCTGCTCTGGTGGGGTCTGTCTCGTAGGGATGATGAGGCTCGAGAGGCACATATTGACGAGTCTGAGGGGGGCCCCTCACAGCGGAACCAAAGCTAAACTAATTCCCCAAGAGACATACCAACCAAAGCTAAACTAATTCACCAGGAGACATACCAACCAAAGCTATGCTAATTCACCAAGAGACATACCAACCAAAGCTGAGTTAATTTACCAACAGACATACCAATGAAAGCTAAGTTAATTTACCAAGAGACATACCAACCAAAGCCAGCCTAATTCATCAACAGATATATTAACCAAAGCTAAACTAATTCACCAAGAGACATACCAACCAAAGCTAAACTAATTCACCAACAGATATACCAATCAGAGCCAGCCTAATTCACCAGGAGACATAGTAACCAAAGCCAAACTAATTCACCAGGAGACGTAGCAACCACAGCTGAGTTAATTTACCAACAGACATACCAACATGGCACAGCACAGGTGGCATGCAGATGAGTTACCATGGAGATGCTCATGCCCTCATCAACTCACCCCCCCCCCCTTCCCATCCCTCTCTTTCATTTCTACTTAAATCATTCACTCAGACTCATTTGTTTACTCCAATTGCTATATCTTTTTCTCCATTCTGCCCTATTTCTTTCACTTTGTTTCTGTCCTGACTAGCCCCCCCCCACATACACACACATGGCCCCACTGTGGTGCACTGTGTGGGGGGTTAATCGGTGAGGTCACTGGGGAGGAGAACATTGTGCTAAAGAGGTGAAGGAAATCTTTCCATTCGTGTGTTAAGTGGATGCAGCCTGCCTAACAATGTGATGTAAGAGTTTAAAATCTCTCTCTCTCTTTCTTTCTCTCTCTCTCTCCCACTCCCTCTACCTCTCTCTTACTCTCTCTCTCTCTCTCTCTCTCTCTCTCTCTCAGCTTTGCCCGAATTTCCTGATGCTGGTCTGGAGGATGACCGATGTCCGTTGGTGAGTGGATGTGAACGCACAGGAGGCAAGTGCATCTGTGACTCCAGACACTCCTGCCTGGCCTCCTTCGCCTACCCCAACAAGGAGGCCTGCACACGGGCCGCCAAGTCAGGTAGGTAGGCAATGGCCCTGGAGGCTTCAGGCTGTGGCCAACTTAGGTGTGACAGATGTAACAGGCTGTGCCTATGTACAGGTATGATGTTTGAGGCACGTGGGACACAGTTGAAACTTACCGTCTTTATGTCTTTATGTCTTTAAGTCTTATCGTCTCTCCCCTCTTCTCACATCATCTGTGTCTTTTTTGTCTTCTCCTTCCTATTCCTATTCCTCCATTTTCTTCACATTCTCATTCCTATCCCTTCATCCCCCTTTTCTCTCTCCTCTCCTCTCTTCTGCCCTCTCTGTCTTGCTCTCCTCTCCTCTGCTCTTTCTCTCTCTTTCTCGCTCTCCTCTCCTTTCTTCTGCCCTCTCTCTCTCTCTCTCTCTCTCTCTCTCTCTCCCCTCCTCTCTTCTCTCCTCTCTAGAGGGGAGACGGCATGATGGTGAGCACCGTGAGAGGCACAGGGAGAAGTTTGTGGGCGTGTCCAACCCGGCGTGCTCCTTCTCTGGCTGCAACCTGACGGCGGCGGGGTGCGAGTGCCAGTCCCACAGCTGCCACGACCTCTTCACCTACCCCGACCGCAGCCAATGCCAGCAGGCCGCAGGTAGGGCCAAAGCTCCTCTTCCCCACTCCCCTCTCCTCCTCTCGATTCTTTCTCTCCTGTGCTCTCCTCTCCTCTTCTCCTCTCCTCCTCCACTGTGCTCTCCTCTCCTCACCTCTTCTCCTCTGCTCCTTTCCGATGCTGTCTCCTCCTCCCCTCCCCTCTCCTCTTGTCCTTTCCTCCTCTCTTGTCCTCTCCTGTGCTCCCCTCCTCTTTTCTTCCCTCTTTCCCTCTTCACATCACTCTGGTCATCTCCTCTTCTCTCTTCTCCTCACTTCATCTTGCCCCCTGACCTCTCCTTTCCACTCCACTCTGGCCCTGCCCTCTTTCCTTTTCTCTTCTCTTGTCTTCTCTTCTCTTCTTTTTCTCTCTCTGTTTCTCTGTCGGTCTCTCTAGGTCTCTCTCTCTCTCCTCCTCATTCACTACTAAGTCACTGACCAATCTCTGCCGATGGTCACTACAGAAACAATCTGGCAGTCATGGCCCTCACTGCTAGAGGCTAACCTCATCTGACTCATACAAGGTCACTCCCCTTTACACACACACACACACACACACACACGGCCACACACACACACCTCATTCACTGCCCCCTGCCCCTAAACACATTCAAACTATGTGAGTCTCTCTCTCTCTCTCTCTCTCTCTCTCTCTCTTTCTCGCACACACACACACACACACACACACATACACACACACATATACACACACACACGGCCACACATGGCCACACATGGCCACAGACACACCTCACTCACTGCCCCCTGCCCCTAAACACACACACACGTGCACATACACACACACACACACACACACACACACACACACACACACACACACACACACACAGGGCCACACTGTACAGTAACGGTCCCTCCTGGAACAGTGTATGGTACGCCTGCCATGCGTAAAAATAAAACTGTTTTTTCCCTCTCCAAGGTGCTTTAGGGCAGTCAGGGGTGGATGTGTGGTGCAAAGTGTTTCCCCAGATGGCAGAAGTGTATCCTGAACTGCCCTTAGAATATCTTTAAGTGTGTTTGGAGTGGTGGGGATATTGCTGTGTACACACACACACACATCATCTTTACTAAACCAAGGACTAGATGGCTTTCTGAGTGTTTTAGCAGAAGTGGTGTGTCATGTGAGGCTGGACCTGAGTGTGTGTGTGTGTGAGAGAGGGAGAGGGAGAGAGAGAGTATAAGAGTATTTGTGTGTGTGTGTGTGTGTGTGTGTGTGTGTGTGTCTGTGTGTATGTGTGTGTTTGTGTGTGTGTTTGCGCACGTGTGTGTGCATGTGTGTGTCTATGTGTGTGTGTGTTTGCGCACGTGTGTGTGCATGTGTGTGTGAGAGCGGTGATGGATGGATGCTCCTGACGTTGGCCCCAGCAGGGCGATGATCACGAGGAGCGGGCTGAGCCCAGACCCAAACCACAGTCCGCAGTCCGTCTCTCTCAGCTTACCCCTCGTCTCCCTCTCTCTTTCTTTGCGGTTTGTGTCTCTCATCTTCTTTCCTGTGTGTGTGTGTGTGTGCATGTGTATGTGTGTGTGTATGTGCGTGTGTGTGTGTGTGTGTGGGGGGGGGGTCTCATCTTCTCCCCCATGGCTCCACTCGTTTGCGGCCGCTGTCAGACAGACTGGCTCAGAGGAGGGAGAGAAGCAGCCTTCTGAGGAGGAGGGGTGTGTGTGTGCTTGTGTGTGTGTGAAGGTATATGTGTTTGGGGGAGGCGGCGTAGTGAGTGAGGTGAGTTGTGTGTGTTTGTGTCTCTGTATGGGGTAGGGGGTAGTGACTTGTGAGCGAGGTGAGTGGAGTGTGTGTGTGTGTGTGTGTGTGTGTGTGTGTGTGTGTATGTATGTCTGTGTGTGTGTGTGTGTAGCTGTGTGTGGGGTAGGGGGGTAGTGACTGAGGTGTGGGTGAGGACACGTGAGAGTGCTGAAGCCAACAGCAGAGAGACAACAGCAGCGGGAACACTTCCAGGAGAGATCCCAGCACCGAAAAAATATGACAGCGAGAGAGAGGGAGGGAGAGAGGGAGAGAGAGAGAGTGTGTGAGAAGGAGAGAGAGACAGCAAGGAAAAAGCTGGCAGGATACTTAGCTTTCTTTGTGTACAGTATGAGGAAGAGAGTCATAGAGAGAAAGAAAGAAAAAAAGGAGAGAAGTAAGAAGAGACAGAAAAGAAGAAAAGAAAGAGTTAGAAATTATAAGAGAATGAGAGGAAGAGATGA
The DNA here is from genome assembly GCA_030347295.1 of Setipinna tenuifilis. Taxonomy (NCBI): domain Eukaryota; kingdom Metazoa; phylum Chordata; class Actinopteri; order Clupeiformes; family Engraulidae; genus Setipinna; species Setipinna tenuifilis. Next base: position 31,058,735 of record CM059278.1, read on the forward strand.
AAGATGGATAAGTAGATAAAAAGACAGAAAGAGAGGGACAGAGAGACAGAGAGACAGAGAGAGAAAGTTGGCAGGATACTTAGCTTTCTTTGTGTACAGTAGGAGAAAGAAAATCATAGAGAGAAAAAAAAAGTATAGAGAAAAGGAGAGAAGATGAATAAGCAGATAAAAAGACAGACAGAGAGAGAGAGAGAGCGAGAGAGAGACAGACAGCGAGAGAGAGAGACAGAGACAGACAGAGAGAGGGAGAGAGACAGAGAGAGAGACAGAGAGAGAGACAGAGACGGAGAGAGAGAAGCTGGCCCAGACGGTGTAACTCTAAGAGGGTAAGAGCTCCTGAGGTCTCAGGCCGCATGCAGAGAAGCGGAAGATGGTCCCGGCACGACCGATCGGGCCCAGCGCAGGGGTTCAGGCTGAGGCCGTGAGTCTGACGGATGGGGGTGAAGTAAGTGTGTGTATGTGTGCGTGTGTGTGTGTGTGTGTGTGTGTGCGTGTGTGCGTGTGTGTGTGTGTGTGTGTGTGTGTGTATGTGTGTACGTGCACGCATGTGTGTGTGTGTGTGTGTGTTTGTGTGTATGTGCGTGTGTGTGTGTGTGTCTGTGTGTGTGTGTGTGTGTGTGTGTGTGTGTGTGTGTGCATGTGTGTGAGTGTGTGTGTGTGTGTCATTTCACAACAGCCCCTCTCAACTATCCCCGCCGGCTGCAACAGGTGGAACCCACCTACCCCCCTCACACAAACTTGCCCCTCCGTCTAAAAGCAGATGTTCACCTCTTACGCAACGGCCTATCGGAGGACAGTCATCCCTCTTTAAAGTTGTTTCTCTGTATGCTATTGCGCTTAATGCCGCAGGTCAGAGGCAGATCCCCTGACTGATGACAGGCAGCATCGCTGTGCCAAGAGACTGATCTCACTGATCTCACATCAGTGCGTTGTGTTGCCGGAGCTCAGGGGAATCTGTGATGCATCTATAGCATCATCTGTTTTGCTAACTATGTGTGAGTGTGTGTGTTTGTGTACGCATGAATGTATATTTGTGCGTGAATGTGTGTGTGTATGTGTCTGTGTGTGTGTGTGTGTGTGTGTGTGTGTGTGTGTGTGTGTGTGTGTGTTTAGGGAGGATGGTGGCTAGGGCCTTGAGCATACTCAGATGGTTAGTGAGGTGAGGTATACCTGGACAACAACAACAGAGAGAGAGAGAGACAGGCAGACACACACACACATACAGAGAGAGCATGAGGTGTGTGTATATGTGCATGAATGTATGTACGGTATGTGTGTCCATACGTGTGTGTATAGTGGGACCTTGAGCATGCTAGGAGTGGTGTCTGGGCCCATCGCTGTGTCAAGAGACTGATCTCACTTATCTCACATCAGTGTGTTGTGCCGGCGCTCGTGGGAGTTTGCGATGCGTCTATAGCATCATCTGTTTTGCTAAGTAGACGATGTACATATGCGTTACGTTCTCAGCACCTAATTATTTCTCCCCCCCTCCCCTCTCCCCTTCTGAGCGATGGGGTTTTGTCATTTGTCACGACGACTCTCTTCAGTTGCTACGGCGATGCTGGAACTCTAATCGTGTTGTTGACGCTGACCCATGGATCAGGTTCTCTCTTGTCCACTCCGCTGGCCGGGTGCCACTAATGGCGTGATTAGGGGGCTCTCTTGTACGCTCGCTCGCTCGCTCACTCACTCCACCGTGGGTGTGGGGACAGAACGTCTACGGTAACTTGGCCGCGTTGATACTCCTTGTGTCTCCGAGTTTTTTGGCTAAATCCCTCCAGACATGTGAGAAACAAGGGCCGCGTTGTTGCGGCGGAGTTGCATGCAGTCTTCTGACACCTTCTGGCCCTCACAGTGATGGACGCACGTGCACACATGGAAAGAGCGCTTGTGGGCGGGGGGGGTTGGGGGGGGGGTGCTGGGTGATGACACCTGAGAGACCCAGATTGGTGGGAAACCATAAATAAGCGTTCCTCTTCTATTGTCTCTGCTCTCAGTCCTCAGTCCTCCTCTCTCCACTCCTCCTGTTCTTTCCATTCTGTAACCTCCGCTCCCCTGCTCTTCTTCTCTTCTCTTCTCTTCTCCTGTCCTGTCCTTCCCTCCCCTACTGTGTGTGTGTGAGAGAGAGAGAGAAAGAAAGGGAGAGAGAAAGAGAGGGAGAGAGAGAGAGGGAGAGAGAAAGAGAGCTAGAGAGAGAGAGAGAGAGAAAGAGATGGAGAGAGAGAGAGACATGCCGACTGATACACCTCTCTAACCCTGTGATAGTCCAGCTATGGACAAGCTGCTGGTGGTTGCAACAGAGAGCAGCTGGAGGCAATTAAACTTGTTTGTGTTTGTGTGTGTGTGTGTGTGTGTGTGTGTGTGTGTGTGTGTGTGTGTGTGTGTGTGTGTGTGTGAATGAGTGTGTTTGCATGTTGTTGGCTGTGTTTCTACATGTGTACATGTGGATTTAGTTGCGTACGCATGCTTGCTTGTTTGTGTGTGTGTGTTTGTGTGTGTGTGTGTGTGTGTGTGTGTGTGTGTGTGTGTGTGTGCGTGTGTGTGTGTGTGTGTGTGTGTGTGTGTGTTGTGATTTTGTTGTGTACGCATGCTTGCTTGTTTGTGTGTGTGTGTTTTATATGCTATTCTTGGTGTTTGGAGGGGGTGTGTTTCTCTGTTAGTTTGCTTGTGTGTGTGTGTGTGTGTGCGTGTGTGTGTGTGTGTGTTTGTGTAGAGGGGGGTAGATACAGAAAAGGAATGGACTACTAGGTATTGGGTGCAGGTGGTTTGACAGAAAAAGATCCGGCATTCACACACAGAAACACACAGACATGGCTGTACATGTGTATTTGTGCTACAGAGGCATTCCTGAACAACAACATACATATGTCTGTGTCTGTGTGTGTGAGTAAGAGACAGAGAGAGGGGGGAGAAGGAGCGTGTGTGTGGCTGTGTATGTATATGTGTGTGTAAATGTAAGTACATCGTTAAAATATATGAGAGTGTGTGTGTTTGTGTACGCATGAATCTATATTTCTGTTTGAATGTGTGTGTGTGTGTGTGTGTGTGTGTGTGTGTGTGTGTGTGTGTGTGTTTAGGGGGGGTGGTGGCTAGGGTCTTGATTGGTGTGTGGCCACATGTGATGGTTAGTGAGGTGAGGTATAGCTGGACAACAAAAACAGAAAGAGAGAGAGACACACACACAGACACACACACACACACACACACACACAGATACAGAGAGAGCATGAGGTGTGTGTATATATGCATGAATGTATGTATGCGTGTCCATACGTGTGTGTATAGTGGGACCTTGAGCGTGCTAGGTGTGGTGTCTGGGCAGACAGACACACACAGAAAGACAGATACTGTACAGAGAGAGCACAAGGTGTGTGTATACTCGCATGAATTTATGTGTGTACATGTGTGTACATACACATGTGTGTGTCTAGTGGGACCTTGAGCGTGCTAGGAGTGGTGTCTGGGCCCATGTGATGGCCGGCCAGCAGTGGCTGTTTCCTGCAATGAGATTTAGAGCCTGAGCAGAGTGGCTCTTCACACGAAGACGGCCATGAAAGCAGACCTTGTTGCCTGGTGCCACAAGTGCTTTACCAGCCAGCCATCCCTGTCAACATAGCACGCTCTGTGTGTCTGCTACACTGACTCCTCTGTGTGTGTGTGTGTGTGTGTGTGTGTGTGTTAGTTTGCATCTGTATGTATGTGTGTGTTGACATCCGTGTTTGTGCATATAAAACTGAGTGTGTATGTGAGTGTGTTTGTGTGTGTCTGTACAGTACGTGCGTGTACATCTTTGCATGTGTCTGTCACACCGTCTGGGTGCATTTGAAATATTGTGTGTCTGTGTGTGTGTGAGTGTGTGTGTGTGTGTGTGCCTGCATGTGTGTGTGTGTGTGTGTGTGTATGTGTGTGTGCCACACACTCACACATGGAAGTGGTTTGGCTGGGGTTCTCATTACAGTCTGCCTGACTAATCTACACCAATTCAATAACGCGGCCTTGTTCCTCCGTGTTTTCCTTCAATTCCCGGCGGTGTCGCGCTCGGAGCGCACTGTAATTCCGCACACACACCATATCCGATCTCCCCACGGACAAGCGGTGAGACTCACGTCTGTGGCCCCATGCCAGACGCAGAGGATGGGAGGTGAGGAGGAGGAGGAGGATGGGAGGTGAGGCGTATCTGCAGACCTCAACAGAGGGGCCTGCAGCTCTAT
>CM059278.1:31072945-31075445 GCA_030347295.1 Setipinna tenuifilis
GGTCAGGCCATGAGGGAATGCATCAGGTGTCGGAGAATTTGAAACCGAGGAAACCGTTAAAAATGGCAGTTTGTTGTGTGTAGGCTACGTTACAAAATATGAAAATACTAATTTCTTTCTCACAGTGTTTCTCCTCTCACTCTCTCCCTCCTTCACTCTCTCTCTCTCTCCCCCTCCCTCCATCCCTCTTTTTCTCTCTCTCTCTCTCTATGACACTATTCAGCGTTATCAATGCGAGCTTTGTGCCTGGCCCCTAGCGTTTCCCGCTCTCCTGTGTAAACGCCGCAGAGCTGAGCTGAGCAAAGCAAAGCAGCCGAGCGCAGATACCTGGGCCCACTGCCCTGTTTACTCAGCGACTCCTTCATCCTCAACCTCATCTGTCATATTTCTTACCCAAATATGAACACTTCTTCCCCCCCTGCCTTCCCCCCTTCCCCCCTTTCCCCTTCTACTTCGCCCCTGTTCGACCCCCTCTGCTACCCTCCTCTCTTGTCCACACACATACACACACACATACATACACACACATACATACACACACACACACACACACACACACACACACACTCACCTAACCCCCTGTCTTCATTCTGGTTTACCTGTCTCACTCTCACACTGTGGGATCCTGCACACACTCACTTTCTCGCCAGCTCACAGGCTTTGACTTTTTCCAGCCCCTCCCCTGCCCCCACCTCCCCACCCTCTCCCCCCGCCCCTCTGTGCTGTGTTGGCATGAACTGGGTCGCTGGCTGAAAAGGGGGAAGGCCAGCATGTCACAAGTGTGACATGTTAGTCCATGTTAGTCTGAAACACACATACTGTGCCCCCCCCTTCATTCATACACACACACACACATGCACGCGCACACATACACACACACACACACACGCATACACACACACACTCACAAAAACACACACTGTGGCAAACCCACCCCCCATCTCATGACATATACCATACCTTGCTGCCCCCCCCCATTTGATGGCCTCCAAGGAGCTGAGAAAACATGGAGAGCACACCTCTGACGCCGCGGTGCCCGATCGAGACCGGGACGCTTTTTTCGATTTTACCATCTGGTGGGAAAGACCGGACGGATCCGTTTACGGGCCCCTGAAATGTCAGCCTGTTGGGTACATCCTCTGACCGGGTCAAGTTGCATGCCCTACCATGCCATGGGAAGCGGATCATAGAGAGAGACAGAGAGAGAGAGAGAGAGAGAGAGAGAGAGATAGAGAGAGAGGGAGGGAGGAAGAGAGAAAGAGAGAAAGAAGGAGAGAGATAGAGAGAGAGAGGGAGGGAGGAAGAGAGAAAGAGAGAAAGAAGGAGAGAGAGAAGAAGATAAATAGAGAGGGAGATTGAGAGAGAGAGAAATAGGCAGAGAGAAGGAGAGAAATAGATACAGCAATAAATAGAGAGAGAGACTGATGTGTAATGTTTACTCAATATCACACTGGGAAGGTTGCTGTCTTCACTTTGTTTTGGATGTCATCACACTTGCAGGAAGACTAACACTGAAGGGGAAGCGGAGGAGAGAAGAGCAACAGAGAAAGAGCAAAGAGAGAGATAAAGAGGGAGACAGAGCGAGATAGATAGAGAAGGAGAATGACAGAAAGAGCTAGAGATAGAGAATGAAGGAAAGATAAAGAGAGACAGAGCAGAGAGTGAGGTAGATAGAGACAGAGAGAATGAGAGAAAGATAGAGAGACAGAGAATGAGAGACAGATAGAGAGTGATACAGAGAGTGAGAGAGACCAAGATAGAGAGAGGGAAAGAGGGAGACCGAGAGTGAGATAGAGAGAGAGAATCAGAGAAAGATAAAGAGAGAGCAAGAGAGAGAGAGAGAGGGAAAGAGGGAGAGTGAGATAGATAGAGAGAATCAGAGAAAGATAGAGAGAGAGTGAGAGAGAAAGAGAGAGGGAAAGTAGGAGAGAGTAAGAGAGAAAAACCACAAAGCAGACGTGGAGCCCAGGAAGGCAAACAGCGTGACGTCCAGGAGGTTATAGCGATGGCTCTCGTCTCATCTCCTGTCCTCCTGACACAATTTTTATTTCATCCGGATTCTTCCACGACCGTGAAGCATGCAATCCAGATTCCAAAGCGCGTTTCTGGTCGTCCCCCCGACCCCCAATTCCCCCCCCACCCCCCCTTCAGCCCATCTAACCATGAAGGTTTCATTCGCCCTTCTTACGAGGCAATTAGTAATTTATTAGTTTTGAGGCATTCCTGGTTCTGGAGTACTTCTGGCTGTACACACATGATGGAGCATACAGCGCACTGTAATTACCCATTCCCCCTACACACACACACACACACACACACACACACAGATCTCATCCCAGATCCCAGTCACAGAAGCCATCAATCACTCACGCTGGGGCCCCCCTTTCTCAGTGTGACTCGTCCAGACACCACCCGCCAGCTAAATAGCCATGTACCTACACTGTGTTTAAGAACAGGAGAGGAGGCGTGTGTGTGTGTGTGTGTGTGTGTGTGTGTGTGT
>CM059278.1:31080445-31082945 GCA_030347295.1 Setipinna tenuifilis
CTCTTTACACTCTTTACACTCTTTACTCTCCTTTCACTGCCCTTTTAATGGGAAAATAGAGAAGGGAGGGGAGGGGGGAGGACAGAGGGAGAAAATGAAAAGACGCGAAGAAGGATTTCAAGAGTGGAGGAGAGGGAGTGAATTGTCAATGGAAAGTGACCAACACTATGCAATAAAGAGAGAGAGAGAGAGTGACAGAGAGAGAGAGATGTTTGACATTTAAAATGCATTGAACAATCCTAATACGACAATCTGTTATTCATCTGGTAATTCTCAATGGAGGAAAGGACACACAAAGAGACAGAGCCAGTGAATGACTGGATAAAGATTCAAGTAAAAAAAGAGAAAAAAAGGATCAGTGATTTAAAAACAGGGAGAGTGGTTATGAGACAGGTGCATAGATAGGGACAAAAGAAGTGGAGTGGAGAGGTAGGCTTAGGAGGACAGAGCGTGCGAAAGCAGACAATTGGAGAGAGAAGAGAAGAAAGACACACAGCAACAAGAAGGCCACAGAGACACAGCAGAGGGAGGCAGGGAATAGGTGGAACCCCCCCAACCCACTCACACACACACACACACACACACACACACACACCTACACACTCTCTCACACACACAGACATACACACATGCACCTACACATGAACACACACACATACAAACACACACACACCCAACCCACACACACCTACACACTTGCACACACCCCACCCATACACACACACAAACACACCTACACACACACACCCAACCCACACACACCTGCACACACACACACTCTGCCCACACACACACACTTTCTCTCTCTCTGTCTCTCTCGCTCTCCTCCATCCTGGTCTGTTACTGTGGCGTTACTGTGGTGCAGTTTCCCCATAGGCCTCCATACTCTAGTTTAGAGTGGAGTGGGGGCCCAGGCAGCTCTGTTGACTCTGTGCTGGCTGTAAAGTATTCCCTGTTTTACCAACAGAACAGATTCCCATTCTGGCCCCCGCGCCCTCTGCTAAATGAGTGCCGTGTCCTGGAAGTAATGGACTTAACCAGTGCTGTGACCAGAAAAGTGCTTAGGCCACCAGTCCTGCTCCGTAGCAGAGGAGGCACAGAGTCAAAGCGCTCCTGTCTAACACTCACACAAGTACAGGGAGGGAGATGGATGGTGGAGAGGGTGAGACAGGGAGGCAGAGAGAGGGTGAGAGAGGGAGGGAGAGAGAGAGAGGGTGAGAGAGGGTGAGAGAGGGAGGGAGAGAGTGAGAGAGGGTGAGAGAGCCAGGGAGAGAGAGAGAGAGAGAGAGAGAGAGAGGGTGAGAGAGGGAGGGAGAGAGAGAGTGGAAGAGGGTGAGAGAGGGAGGGAGAGAAAGAGAGACAGAGGGAGAGAGAGGGAGAGGGTGAGAGAGGGACAGAGAGAGAGGGAAGAGAGGGAGAGGGAGAGTTGAAAAGATAAAAGATAAGAAAGGGATTGATGGGGGGGGGATAAAGTGAGCAAAAGAAAAAGGGAGGATGAGAGACCAGGAAGTAAAGAAAACGAAGAAGATAAAGGGAATGTGTGAGATGAAAAAGAAGAAAGAGACAGATGGAGAGAGGGAAGAAAAAGATGAAGGGCAGATTGGGATTTGTTTTGCTTTTTCATTGTTTTTTTTGGTCACTGAGGGGACAGGGGGGTGAAGGTTCAGCAGTTCATGTATGGGAATGCTTATTGTGTGCGGGGCTCTGGGTGGGGTGGGGTGGCTGGGCTGGGCTGGGCTGGGCTGGTGGGTTGGGGGGGTGGGGTGGGGGGTGGACCAACCCAGTGGTTTGGGGCAGCTTCTGGCCCCCGGGCCCCTGAGTGGGGGTCCAGTGGGGGCCAGAGGAGGCCGGTGGGATTGGACTGGAGAGGGGGATCAGTGTTTGTATTAGTGGTGTCTGCTGCTCCTGGGGCAAGGGGCTTCACTCCCTTTGTTGGCCCTCTGTGCTCAGGCTTTTAGCACCCGCGTGACTGCACCCCAACCCCAGCCCCAGCCCTAGCCACAGCACCAGCCCCAACCCCAGCTCCAGCTCCAGCACCAACCCCAGCCCCAGCCCTAGCCCCAACCCCAGTACCAGCAGCAATGCACACACACTCCATACACAGACACACACACACACACGCACACACACACAGTACTTATGCAAACACGCACACATACACACACACATATACACATATACATACACACACACTCTCACACACTAACATACACACACACACACTCTCTCTCTCTTTCTCTCTCTCTCTCTCTCTCTCGCTCTGTCCTCTCTCTGTCACACACACACACATAAAACATACACACACACAAACTCACACAGGTCTCTGCAAGGTTGCTGTGCCAGGGCAGTTTATTGTGTGTGTGTGTGTGTGTGTGTGTGTGTGTGTGTGTGTGTGTGTGTGTGTGTACAGCATCAACTGTCTGGCCCTTTCCATCGTTTAGTCTTCAGCTTTCTGCTTCCTTCCTGCACTGGCATTGTTGTGTTAGTGTAAGCAAAACTT
>CM059278.1:31092945-31120445 GCA_030347295.1 Setipinna tenuifilis
AGGCTTACTCACATACACCCACACACACACACACACACACACACACACACACACACACACACACACACACACACACACACACACACACACACACACACACAGGCTTACCACCTACCAACAAAAGCCCTCAGTGATTTCTGGATAAAAGCCTGCCTCTGTTGTCAACAAAATAGCCCCAATTATGCCCCAATCATGGGAAACACTGACACATTACACACACACATTACACACACATTGCGCACACACAGACGCACATACACACACACATTTACACACACACACACACACACACTTCCAGGCCTTCTGGAAGTCGCACAGCGGCGGCGACAGCAGCAACATGGCAGGACACATTTCCAGGTCCCCATTACACATTTGGCTTTGCTTAGTGTCCAGCACTTCAAACACACACACACACACACACACACACACACACACACACACACACACACACGCACACAACCATACACACACGAACATACACACACATACACACACCATCATACACACACACGCGCACACACACACACACACACACAGCTAATAATAATGCCTTCAGGCTACTCTGGTCACAGAATGAAAAGACCATGGGCAGCTCTGTGTGTCCTTGGTAAGGATATGAACTTGTGACCTGTGCCCTGCCACCAGTCTTTCTCTCTGTTGACTTTTCTATGGAGATTTTTGTGTTTGATACGTCTTTTGTTATGCCTGTTTGCATTCATGTTTTGGTAATAATGTGTATTTCTAATGTCAATATTCTTGTTTGTATAGTGTATATATTGAAGACTTTCCCTCTATGGGTATGTGGATGATGGTAGCCTAGTGGTCCGAGCTTGCGAAAGAAACACCAGATGGTTGTTCCAAGTTTGTTCCAATTGTCTGCTACTTACATGCAGTTACAACAGGAAGTCTGCACACTTGAGATCCTTTTTGTTGTGGTTTGAGATCTACTCTGCTACTTATGTGCCCTTGAGCAAGGCACTTATTCTGGGGCTATTCGGCTATGTCCACCATCACACTCTAATGTAAACTGTTTCCCATCTGTCATCTGCCCTGTAGATATGGAACTGTTGTCTACAGTATGTGTGCTGTTGTCTATATGTGCTGTTGTCTATGTGTGTGGCTGTCTATGTGTGCTGTTGTCTATGTGTGTGGTTGTCCATGGGTGCTGTATGTATATGTGGGTGGTTGTCTATGGGTGCTGTTGTCTATGTGTGCTGTTGTCTGTGTGTGCTGTTGTCTATGTGTGCTTTATGTCCATGCTGTCCATTTGTAATGTTGTCCACTATACTACAATACAAAGGCAAAGTTCTGTAACCACTCCAACATTAAAACTGACAAAAATGTTTTTATACTGCTGTTAAACATGTCGTAGGTATTATATTGCTGATACTTTTATGTACTTTCTTAATAGTAAGAAGCCAAGACAAAGGAGGTGTTATGAAGTCAATTTCCAGTCTGAACTCAGTTTTGACAAAATATGTAGTTACTGTGGGGCAGTGTAGGTGTGGAGCTGTGGCCTAAGTGTCCATCTTTAACGTCCGTCTCTAATGTGTGGTTGTAGACGTGGAGCTGTTGTCTAAGGGTCCATCTTTAATCTCCATCTATAATTTTGTCCACCTGTAGATTTTGAGCTTTTGTTGAAGTGTCACTCTCTAATGTCTACCTGTAGACGCAGAGCTGTTGTCTAAGTGTCAATCTCTAACGTCCATCTCTAATGTTGTCCACCTGTAGACGTGGAGCTGTTGTCTCGGGACAGCACGAAGGCCAGCTGCTGGGTGAACCATAAGCTGCGTCAGCACGAGGAGCAGTGGAAGGAGGACGACTGCACCTTCTGCCAGTGTGTGGACGGAGACCCCCACTGCACCGCCATGGCCTGCAAACAGAGCTGCCAGAACCCCGTCAAAATACCTGGGGAGTGCTGCCCCTTCTGTGAAGGTATACACACACACACACATACACACAAACACACACACATAAACACACACGGACGCACACACATACACACAAACACACACACATAAACACACACGCACGCACACATGCACAAATGCACACACGCACGCACACACACACACACAAACACTTACTTACTTACTGAGACACACACACACACACACAATGAAAAAACACTTTTACACAACATGTATAGACGTGCACGCACATCTTATAGAATTGTTAAAAGAATGAGAGCAAGAGAGTGGTGTGACCTTTAAGGATTTTTTTTTGCTCTGGTCAATGTATACACACTCAGGGCTTCCACAACATTTGTTTTTGTGAGTGAATGTTTGCGTGCGTGTGTATGACAAACACACTCTCAATACACTCTTTTGTCTACTGAGCAAAGCAATGAGCAGAACCATTCTGACATGTCCCTTTTCTATACAAGCAGTGACGTTAACACAAACACACTCACTCACCATAAAGCACACGCTTACACACACACACACTTGCACTCACGCACATGCTGTTTGGGACAAACACCAGCGTGTAAACAGTCATTCTCTGGACATTCCTAAGCTGTCCACCACACAAGAATCCCACCTCACACACACACACACACACACACACACACACACACACACACACACACATACTATGACCGAGGGGAACTCAGCACCTCATCATTAAGCCCTTCAAACTATTCCAAGTATTCAAACAAAGACACTGAATGTTGAGCTCAGGGTCCCTACTTTGACACGAAAGAGCTTCATCCTGCCATGTGACACACACACACACACACACACACACACACACACACACCGGGATCTCAGGTTCGTACTGGAAAAACACAGCATCACCATGGCTGGAATGTGAGGAGGACACTGGTCATGCTCCATTGGACGTGGCATGCTTGGCCCGATAACGTCTCATAAAGAGAGAGCCCAGCTCCTCTTTCCTCTCTCCTCTCTCGGTGTCGGCTCAGTGCTGTGCATGCTATACATTCAGGCTCCATTCCGGCCATTACTGCATTCCTGCAGGTTACTGTCTGGGTGGCAGCAATGTAGCCAAGCCATGGAGCCATTATGGTATAATTTTACTGTCTGTCAAAAGGACCATGAGAGACCATGCAGTTACCATGGGCAGTAGAAGCTCTGTTAGCTGTGGCCTTTTCCAGTTAAAATGTCGGCACTTGGCTGTTTACTGGCGCTAATCAAGCTTATCCAAGGGCATAATCCAATCATGAGCACTCACCATCCGTACGTTTCACCACTGGCCACGTCAACACCCAGGTCTTAGGCACTGCTAAAGTAATGCATCATTACCTAAGTACACTAATGGCTTGAACCATTTGGGCTTCTCAAGGAAAGATCTGGAAAGATAAGTTTAGCTCAAACACCCCCTGATAAAAGATAACTTTTTAAAACCATTTGACCTTATCATGATTATATTAAGAAATAATTTGCTTTAACAAATAGTTAGCATTTCCCGTCTATTATGCTGTATAAAGAGTTTGGAATGTGGGTATCTGATTGTTCTAAATGGCATACAGTCACAGACCGGAAAGATAAGTAATCTCAAACTCTCCAGGAGCTCCAAGTTGGCCATTGTTTCTTTTTTGTCCAAAGTTTAAAAATAAGATAGCTGATGCATTTTAGGAAAATTTTGTTATATTTTTAAAAATGATATTTTTGTACTATATGCCACAAGGTTTTATGAACTCCAATCATTTCCCTGGTTCTGTATGAAACTGTTAGATGCCCTACCTGCCTGTCTATTTACATTGCACTTACCTGAAGAAATAAGTGGGATTTTTTCCCTCCATAGGATACTTTTAAAAGCTTATTTTAAACGTATAGCTTATAATTAAATCCTATCTTATTACTAAACTTAACTCTTATAAATCTCATATATTATTTATGCAAGCAGCTTTTTCTTTGTCATTGCCCACCCAGTCTTAAAGCACTTGTTTTCTGCTGTGTCTGGACACAGTGCTTTGTGTCCACTTGGGTCTGGCCACATTTCCCTGGTGCTCTCAAGCACACTGTAACAGGCGGCTCCTTTGCTCTCTCACTCTCTCACTCTCTCGCCCACTCCCCCGCTGCAGTCCCACTGGCCCTTGCAGGTGTTGCTCTCTCTGGTAGCCGCCAGGCACGAGTGCAGGGCTGTGCGGGGCTCATTACCGCTCCAGTGACTCTGCTGCGGCGGCGGTGACTGCTGCTGCCTCGTTAAGCGTATGCCTGCCGACCCACATTCTTTCACCCACGGAAGCTTTGTTCCCCTTTATTTTTGTTTAATGGCCCTGCCTTGCCTTGCCTTGGTCCCCCCCTCCTCCCCCGAAATGGGACCCACCTGGCGAGGGGCCGCGTGCTTACGAGACTTACTTAATTGAGGGTGTATTATTTTTTTTCGGGGGCTCCAATTAGGCAGAGCTCGTTCTGTACCTCCCGTGTGGGCTAGTTTTGAAGGATGAGAGCAGCCGATCGAGGTGTGTGTGTGTGTACATGGGGGCGGGGGCAGGTAGGGTGGGGGTAAGACTGCCAACATGCAACCATCTCAATCCCCCCCCATGACATCCACACCTCCTTCACCCTTTAAAGATGAGGGCCTCCTCCTTTCCCTGCTTCTCATTGGCTCCAAACATGCCCGAAATCACGGTTTTGAGGAGTTTGTTTTATGTCGGTGAGTGGGCTTCCGTTCCAGGACGGATCATTTAAACAACAAGAGGAGACGCTCATCCGTCAGAGCTGCCAGTGAAAGGAGGCTCTCACGGAGGTAATCACCGGCTGTGTTTACACCAAACAGCACAGGCTTGGGGGGAGTGGAGGATGGGGGGGTGGGTTGATTGCCCAGGATTGTCCAGGATATTTAGGCAGGCTTGCTACTGGCATACCTCACAGGAAGCAGAAGCTCCAGGGGGATTTGGTGGGCAGGGGAGGGGTACGTGGTGGGGGTGGTAGTGGGCAGGGAAGGGTATAGGGGTATATAGGCCTCGGTGGTGGGAGTCAGGAGGATGGTTGGGGGGGGGGTGCGGGGTTGGGGTGTGGTGATGGGGGTGACATGAGATACCACAGACCCGTGGCTGTACAAATCATATATAAACCGCCCTTCTATTTACAGCCCCTGCCACAGACAGTAGCTGACTGATATAGTACACCACCGCTATGTTTAGGCCACTTTGAGAAAGAAAAACTTACATTTCTGTCCATGCAGGATTTTCTTTCTCTACAAACATTAAAAAGGTCAAAGGTATTGCTTAGCAGCATGATCATAGAGAGAAAAAAATAACTTCTGTTCTAAACAAAATTAGACTAACTATATAGATGCTTGCCCATATAGTTCCAAAAAATGGCTGCCAAAAAAGAACCTCTGTCTGCCTAGGGGGAAAAAAGACCTGAAACCTTAAAATCGTTTGGTCTATGTGAAGAACCCCCTTTTTTACGAGTCCAGTTTGAGGCCCTTGCGTGCCTGCCTGTCAGAAATAAACAAGCTTAGCGGTTGCAGAGGAGAGCTCCTGTGCCCGTAGGTTTGTGCAGGCATTCGCTGATTCAGGCCCTCGTGAAGCCCTGATGAAAGTGTTCTCCAGCCAATCACTACGCCTTAATTGGCCAATTAGGCGCGGAGGTTTAAACAAAAAACCCCGCTGTGCTGGGCTGTGTTGTGCTGTACTGTGCTATGCAGCGCTGTGCTGTGCCATGCTGTGGTCCTCTTGAGCGAGCCAGAGCGGAGCGGAGAGGAGCGGACCACCACCGGAGGGCCTTGGCGGTGGGAGGTTGCTGGTCCCCCCCCAACGATGTGGTGCACTAATGGCGGCCATAACACAGGAATGGACGTGGTGGAGACGGGAGCTCCCCGCTGTCAGAAAGACGCACGTCTCGCAGCAGGACAGGCATGCTCACACATGCGAGAAAGAGAGACAGAGAGACAGAGAGAGATTGTGTGGCGGAAGTAGAAAAGCAGACAATGAGAAAGAGAAACCTGGTTCATACCCTGCTGACCCACGGGCACCAATCCCTAATGCAACCCATCTTGCTGAATCCCCCCCCCCCCCACAAGGAGGTTGGAGGTTGGTGGTCCCCCCCCCACCCCACAATGATGTGGTGCAGTAATGGCGGCCATAACACAGGAATGGACGTGGTGGAGCCGTGAGTCAGAGGGCTCCCCGCTGTCAGAAAGGCGCACGTCTCGCACACGTGCAGGCGTGCTCACACACTCTTTCCACTGTACAGACAGCCTGGAGCCCCAGACAAGCAAGCAAGCCTTTAATGACGGACGAGACCAACATTTGTCTGATAGCTGACCAGCCCTTGCTTTCTTGTCTTCTTCTTCTTCTTCTTCTTCTTCTTCTTCTTCTTCTTTTTGTAGAGCCCTCGTACGAGACCGTGAGCCCCCTGCTGTGCCCACCGCTGGAGAACTGCACCCTCTCTGGAGTGGACTGCCCCTACGGCTTCCTGCAGGACCACAACGGGTGTCTGCTATGCCAGTGCCTCAGCAGTGAGTCATCAACACCAACCCCGCACCATACCGCACCACACCAGCACCGCACCGCACCGCACCGCACCGCACCGCACCACCCCACACCGCACCACACTGCACCACACTGCACACTGCACTGGGTTAGGGTTTAGGGTTATGGTTAAGGGTTAGGGCTAGGATTAGGGTCTTGCTCTTTAAAGCCAACAGCACTACACCAGTAGTGAATGGTCTGCATTAACTAAGAGAAAAGCCATGCAGAAGTGGCGTTGAATTTTTGGTTTGTTAGCTACTGTGGTCAATGCACAAGAGCCTTATATAAAACAGCAGCTAAAGCTTCGGAAAGCCATTGAGTCATCCCTCCCTGAAGTATGGGCTTTTATCTATGTTTCAGTACCCCAGACTTTTTCATTTTAGACAGACAAACTGACAGATTTACTTGTTATTCTCTTTTTTTGCTTCCAATATTTGGAAGGCACAGTTCATTTCACTGCAGTTGTATTTGTACAAATTGTATGTCACAAACAATCTTCTCTACAGATCAAATGCATTGGGTATACCCCCAAGGGAAATATATAGCGTATGACTGATGTAGCATAAATATATTGACTGTTGTAGCATAAATATATTGTAACATGCACACAATGGAGTATGGCCATGTGCTGTATAACCTTGTAGTGAGGTTAAAATGTCTGCTCTTTCAGATGACTCTTGTCCTGACCTGGCCAACTACTGCTCGCTGGAGTGCCCTGCGGGCTACGAGAAGGACGACTTTGGCTGTGAGGTGTGTGAGTGTAGCCCACCTGTGCCCAAGTGCCGCCCCCTCACCTGCAGCAAGACCTGCCCTTACGGATACGTGTAAGTACCTCCTTAACCAGAATCCGCTTATTGACTGTGGTGTGGGAGAGGACAAAGAGAGTATTTTAAGTCCACTTTGTCTGTGGTGTGGGAGAGGAGAATGTGAGTATTTTAAGTCCTGAACTGATTGAGAAAAGAAAAGAGAAAAGGCGGGGGGGGGGGGGGGGGGTCATGAGAAAGAGAGACTGGGCGGAGGTGGAGAAGTCGAGAACTGAAACTGGGCTTACACACGGATGACTCATGGGGCATCAGTGCCCAATTTATTAATCTTCATAGACAAATAGAGAACAGAAAGAGAAAAGCAGGAGAGAGATAGAGAGAGAGACAGAGACAGAGACAGAGAGAGAGACCGAGCCGGAGGCAGAGACAGAGACAGAGACAGAGACAGAGAGAGATTGTGTGGTGGTAGAAAAGCAGACAATGAGAAAGAGAAACCTGGCTCATACGCTGATGACCCACGGGCACCAACCCCTAATGCAACCCATCTTGCTGAATCCCCCCCAGTGGGCCCAGATCAAACAGTGCTGAGGCAGAGCCCCCTAATCCAGACTATGAAGTGACCGTCTCAGTCTCAGGTCCAGCGCTGGCTGGCCTCCGTCCCGCTTCCAATCCCCCTTTAACTCAGTCAAACATCTGGACGCTTTCTTGTGCTCTTCCTCTCTTCCTCTATTATCCGTTTTCTCTTCCTTATCCTCTTTTCTCATCCATGGCTCTGTGTTTCCCTTCATCTTACTACACTACTCCCTCCTCTCTCCTCTCTCCTCTCTCCTCTTGCTTTCATTTCATAAAGTGTCTTTCCATTCAAAAACAACTATCTAACCTGCATCAGCAACAAAAACAGTGTGTGTGTGAGTGAGTGAGTGAGTGAGTGAGTGAGTGAGTCAGTGAGTCAGTGTGTTTGTGTGTGTGTGTGTGTGTGTCGCTAGATTCCTTTGATATTTGAAGCATGTTCCCTTGGTACCTCCAGAGCTGGCCCTATGGGGATAGAGAGCTGATGACTCCCCACAAGAAATCCCCAACAAAGGATGGCCTTGAGGGTGTGTGTGTGTGTGTGTGATTGTGTGTGTTTGTGTTTGTATTTGTGTGTGTGTGTGTTTTCCTACATGTGCGTGTGTTTGCGTGCATATGTGTGTGTGTGTGTTTCCCACGCATGTGTGTGTTTGCATGCATATGTGTGTGTGTGTGTTTGCGGGAGCTGTGTGTGTGTGTGTGTGTGTGTGTGTGTAGTGGGTGTAGACTAGAAGCAGGAAGCCCTGGCTTGGGCCCTCATACACATAAGCCCCAGTTTTAGGCAAGTGCTCCTGGTACGCCAAGGGGCATCCCTGCCTGCTTCAAAGAGACAGAGAAAGACAGACAGATGGAGATAAAACGGCCTCTTGTTTTTCATGGCACATGGAAACCGATTGAGAGGGGTTAGAGGCAGAAATGGGGAGATTTAAAACCATTTTGAAGGCCACATGGTTTTTAGTTTGTTTGTGTTCTTGTTTTTTTATACTTATAAAGAGGGTCTAATTTTTGTTTATGTACAGAATACCTCAAAGATAAAATCACACTAGCATAGTCTTCCATCAGACACCAGCCAGTCGCTTTTTATTTTCTTGAACTTCCTTACTTTCATTGGCACAGAGGTTTGGTCTGGCCTCAAAGTCAAAGTCAGAGTCAGGGAGAGGAGAGGAGAGAATGAGACAAAGGGGAAGGGAAAAGTACTAACCGGGAGCTGTGAACGTGTGCTCGCTGGCCAGCAGAGCTTGCTGTTATTGACATTTGACACAGTCGAGTGCTCGGGCCCCCGCGCACAAAAGGGAAGGGTCTTAGCGTGCTTCCCTTCCTCAATGGGCCTAAAACATCACCCAAGCCCCGCGGGACACAGCGGCCGGCTCTGGGAGCGCCGGAATTTTGTGCCGAGCCAGCAGTAGTAGCCCCAGCAGTGAAATTCCACAGGCCACCTTTCAAACAAAAAAGCCCCCTCGCTTCCAAGGGCACGGGACACACCGGCTCTGTGGTCGGGCACGCAACATAACTACTCACGAGTTCATGAACTCCCCCTATACACACACAGACACACACTGACACACTCTGACACACACACATATACAGTACGCACACACCTACATGCACACACCCTCACATACACACACACCATCACATACATATACACACACGCACGCGCGCGCGCACACACACACACACACACACACACACACACACACACACACACACACACACACACACACACACACACACACACACACACACACACACACACGCACACAGTCACACACACCTTCCTGACTGGTGCTCTGCATCCTTCTATTTCATTCAGTGTGCCGCCCCGGGCTGGGAAGTTGCAGGGTGATTTAATTCCACAGGGACGTAGAGTAATTGGATCATTACCAGAGTCTAATGTAGTTTATGAATCATGTAATAGGCTACCATACTTGATTGATTTCATTCGTCCGCTTCCTCCGGTTGGAGCTATAATTAGACAAAAAGCAGTGCGGAACAGAGAACTTCCACTTCCATTTTTCAAAATCAACTATGAAGATTTATATTGTACATTATACTTTTTCAGGCTGTTAATGGTTGTCATTCAGGCATTTTAAAGTCACTTCAGAATAATGCCTCTAGAAAAAAAAAAAAAAAAACGTGTGTGACGTGCAGGCCAAGATAATTGAACAAACAGTATGTTCACCCAAAACATGAGCAGAGAAAGGCAAACTGAGAAGGCAAACTGATAGGTCTCCTCATCATATGTCCATCACTGCTCCTCCACCCATTCTGTCCTATTGGCCTCTTTGGATATGGTTCAGCTGCTTTGCGTCATCATGGCTGTCCCCTGGTCACACGTGTGATAGGTTAAATGCAGAGGCAGAATTTTTTTTGTGTGCGCTGTTTCTGTGGTGTGTGCTGTGTGATCACATTAGCAAATCGGAAATGTGACTCAAGTCTTTTATCTAAAGCCATTCACAAGTAACAAACAAGACTCGAGCCACTGAACTGGAGGGAAGTGTAGCAATACGTGCTAAGCTCTGGAAATAACAGGCAAATAAAGTAGTAAGTAGTGGTTGTAATAAGTGGAGAAATAAGTAATAAAGGTGTAATAAATTGATAATTGTAATAATTGTAATAGTGAAGGCAGGGATGTTAAAGTTAAAATAGAAAGCTTTCTTCAAAAAAACAAAAACATCTTCAAGAGCCTATAGCGCACTAATCTCTCTCAGAATCGCACACAGAGCCTTTCCCAGGGTTCCGGGACGTGTTTTTTGTTGTCGCCTGTGTCCTTTTCTGCAAATAACCAAACTTAACATCTTGCTGGCTTGCACACTCGATTCGGAGATTGTTCTCCGTGAAAAAAAAGCCCCTCCAGCTGCCTGGCCATGCGATTATTTACAAATCAGCGATGAGCTCATACTTAACGAGAAGCAGCGCTCCCAGCACCCCTTAATCACCTGCTGGTACTCATTTCAGGCACTTACGGCCAGAGCAATCGTACGCGTTCTCCCCACACACACACACACACACACACACACACATACACACACACACACACACACACACATGTGTGTTACTCGGGCCCGTGGCACACTGATTTCAGCCCACTCAGTCTCAGGTCAGAGATTTAACGGGGGTGTGTGTGAGTCCGGTGATAAAACAACCCCCATGTGTTTGTGTGCTGACCACCGCACAGTGGAAAACCAGCCCTCATTGATTGTTACAAGTTGGCCTGGACGCAGAAGAGAACAGCAAAGAGACAAGGTCTGGATGACATACCATAGGTGCGTTCGTATTATCTGGGCTTTTTCAAAGGCAGCTGATGCTCAGACAAACAGAAAGAGAGAGAGAGAGAGAGAGAGAGAGAGAGAGAGAGAGAGAGAGAGAGAGAGAGAGAGAGAGAGAGAGAAATGGTGAAAAACAGAACCACGTGTCCAGTATGCCAGAGCTGCACCATCTGGCCACATCCCCAACCACAGTAAGATGCTAAGAGCCAGCCAGGCATCCTTTCTGTATGTGTGCCGTATGCACCACAGAATGACTTTAGCTACAGAGGTCTGTGAAAGTCTGAATCATTTTTTTGTTTTTTTTTATGGCTTGATTCAAACAGCATAGTACAGATGATGACAGGAAGTAAGTGCGAGAGAGAGATGGGGAAGGGTTGGGTAATGGCCGCAGGCCAGATTCAAACCTGGGTCCCCATGGGCACTTGCACATTCATGGTCAGGTGCTCTAACGACGGCACCAGTGTGTGCCCCCAAGTCTGAACCTTCTAAAGAGTGTTGGTGTGGGTGACTAATGTCATGATGTGTGTCTTTCTTCAACCTGTTGTCTTCGCAGGAGGAACAAGCATGGCTGTGAGATGTGTCGCTGTGTTAAGTGTCCCCCCTTCACCTGTGACAAGCACTGCAGCGAAGGCTATCAGCAGAACAGGAAAGGATGCAGCATCTGCTTGTGCAAAGGTGCGTTCTGCGTCATTTACCAACAGAGATGGGAATAGTCCGGCTTCCAAAAGTGTCCCTGTCACATGTTTTTTTTTCCATCTAGTTATTAAATCGGCTGATTATAATTACCACAAATCTTTAGCCAGGTAGGTCAGCCAATCAATGAAGTCACCTAGTGTAATCACCTAGTGAAGTCACCAAGTGAAATCACCTATTTTAAATGCACAGGAACCATTACAGGGTTGGATTTTTCACTTTTTCCACCAAGTTTTTAAAGTTTTTCCACTTCTGTTATCATATGTTCACTCAAGCATACAGTGGCTGCATACTCCTCTGACACACTGGTGATGGATGTTTGGGGAGTGCTTTGATGGCCGCACATGTAAATTAACAGTCCTGAGGAAGTCAGTGACAAAAGTGCAGTGGAATGCAACCGCATTGGCGAAGACAGAGGTCACGATTATCGCCATGTTTCCAGGGATGTTCTAAAAAGGGGGAAACAGCAATCTCAGAAGTTATCCTGTCAACAAACCATAATTGCTAACTAGCCTTAGCCTGAGTCCCATGTGTCCCACACGTAACCAATGATATCAGCTTTGTGATACGACTATAATTCAGCATTCCTCTAACATTAGCTTTGCTTGACATTGCTCATTCATTTATATGGGACAGAACCCTCTGTTCCCTCAGTTTAGTTGCCTAGGCAATATATCTTGTTAGACTGTGGGAAAGACAGAGGTAAGTCTAATGGTTATGACACCATCTAAATTTTCACAAAATGGGGATTTGTGTCGGATACTAAGCCATTTCCCCATAAGACTCTATTCAAACTGTCGAATGTGTGGTTCTGCCCTAGAGACTCCATGGTTTAGCCCGAAGGCTAAAATCTCTCATGTTTCATTATAAAGACATGCCAGACATTGGTAGGTTAATGGATCATCTGTCCAACATTATTTCAGGTCCCACTGGAAACATGGTGTCTTAGCATGTCAGTTCCACTCCAGGTTTCTGCTGCCGTACTGGAAATAATAATTAGTCTGATGTACGCCCGGGGCAGTGGGGCCAGTGCAGGTAACAGAGTTCGGAAAATCCAAACTTACTTCATAGTGAGACACTAACAGTTTTAATCTGTTTATATCCTTTTAACGTGCCATAACAATACTGCCAGTCTGAGTCGAGTCGAGTTGATTTTCTCTGACCTCTCTGGTCCTCTTTGGAGGGTCTGTTATAAATTGGGGCAGTGTCTGGTTTTATTTATTTATTTATTTTTTTCACTTAGTGCTCTTCTCAAGGGTGTGCATGTTTGTATGCCTCATGAAAAACACCACAGAAAAGTTCAGGAAAGTTTGTGGGCAGTTTATTTTTACGGCGCCAGAGGCATTTGATGTGGGCTTTTTTTCATTAATAGTTTAAATAATGTATCTTGGAAAGTATTTTTGGCCCCTCACTGGCAAGACGTTATTCTGGGACACAGTCACCCAATCATTAACACAGATGCATGCATACAAACAAATACACAAACATAAACACAACACACACACACACACACACACACACACACGCACACACACACAGACAGTCCCACGCAAAACATGCAGACATCTATATACTAGAACTAGTTATTTTAAAGCATTGGATCAGTTCCTTGGCCCACTGGTAAAATATTTAAGATGAAGATCTTGGGCATGGTTTTTGAACATCACATAAATACACAAATGTGTGTTGTGGGAAAAAGAGAAGTAAACATCGAAGCCTGGCATGGAACTGTGGTACAGTGCATTTCATTGACGCACATAACCTTTTCAAAGTAGGAGTTCGAGCCGTCACACAGAGTTTAACGCCGTCTGTGGCCCTGTTATGCGCGCCAAAGGGCTTATATACATTGTGGCTAATCTTCCCAGCAGAAAAATACAGGCCAGCCCCTTCGGCCCGGCTGCCAAAAATAAGAAGGAAATCATTTAGCTTTTCTTCAGTTGTGGCGCAGTTACAAGTTACTGTGGAAATAAAGGGCTCTTTAAGAGGAAGACAATATATTTGTGCTGAGTGGCGTTGGAGCCCGGCAGCAGGGAAGTGGGTGAGCAGCACCCTTTGTGTCAGCCTTACATGTAATTTGCAAGAGGGAGAGAAATAATTGGCTTTGTAGTGTGGGCAGTGTAAAATTTAATGACTTTGTTATGGAGAGGGACCCTGACTGAGCTTTACTGCTAAAATCCCTTTCACTGGAAAGAAAAAAACAAAAACACAAAAACAAAACATATTGTTTACTCTGCTGTTCATGTGGACCCAATGCCTCTTCCATCCCCCCTACTGTAAGAACTGTACAGTAATCTTTAATGTACGGTGTTGTGTTCTCCATTTTCCTTTAGAAAGCTCCTATGTACCCTGTAAGAATTATACTGTGATATACTGTACAGTGTTTTATATCCTACTCAGAGGGCTCTAATGTACCCTACTATAAGGATCATATTGTAATATAATGTACAGTGTTCTCTAGTTTCATCAGACAACTCCCTTGTAATTAATCCCTGTTATAAGTGCATTGCAGTGTACTCCTTTATGTTGTCCATCTTTCTTCAGAGAGCTTCAGTGTATCCTACTGTAAGAACTGAATTGTTATTTACAGTAATGTATTACCACATATCTTACTGTAAGATCTGTACTATAATTTAAGTTGGACTGGAGCCCTTCCGAGTTCAACTCTGCCTCCTCACCTCGGCAACACAGCCAGCCAGAACTGAGCTCCCTCTGCTACAGTATTTATAGCAATACGATAGAGTGTGACATTGACCACTGTGAGAAGAGAAGGGCTCCCTCTCCTCACAAAACCCAATTTAACCACTAACTATCAATGTATTGTATTATTTTCTATCTTATATTGGCACATGCACCTCCCTGTATGTATAAAGGTTGCCTGCTTACTCTGTGTTCCTTTACACCTCTGTCAGCTTATGTCCTCCTTTTTGTAAGTCGCTTTGGATAAAAAGCGTCTACCAAATGCAATGTCATGTAATTATACTTTGTAATGTATTGTATGATATTCTCTAATGTATTATATTATATTCTCTAATGTACTGTATTATATTATCTAATGTATTGTATCATATTCTCCATCTTCCCTCAGAGAGTTCCCATGTCCCCTCCTCCACCACCATCACCAGTACCTCCACCTCCACCTCCACCATGCTGCCCCTGGCCAGCTACTGCCTCACGGCCAACGGTCGCCGCTACGAGGAGGGCGAGAGCTGGCACGACGGCTGCCGCGACTGCTACTGCCACGCCGGCCGCGAGATGTGCGTCCTCATCTCATGCCCCGCCCCTTCCTGCTCCAGCCCTGTGGTGCGGCCCAATCAGTGCTGCCCCACCTGTGAAGGTATAGTTATACGCTTGTGTTAAACTCTAAAAAAATTAAAACACACTCTCTTTTTCTTTTTGGGGTACTGATTTATTGGATCATGTCTACAAACAAAAGTGTTTCGCAAGGCCATCATCAGCGTGTCACACAGTTTAATGCATGATTTGGTTTTTTAATTGCACCCGAACAAACGGTTTAATCTTAGGAGTAGAGGGCGCCTGGGAAGGTATGCTATACCCTTACCAAAGCCCCTCCATCCGATGAGACCAGCTCTTAACACTTCAGCCAACCATTCTTCACATTGCATGATACGTGATGTTGTGGTGATGTAAAGGTAGAGGAAATAAGAGCCCGCACGCTCTGGGTCAGTGCCACATATTGACAGTGCTTTGGCCTACTACAGCCTTTGTAAAGTCTGACAGTCATAGCAGATTCTTTCAGTTTACTAGGCATCGATTAGGCTGCTGTTCCACCCAAGTCATACAAATGTTGCATTACCACAGTCTTTCATCATGACAGCTGTTGAGGGTGTACAGTATGCCGCACGTTACGTAACTCAACTCATAGTAATGAGACAGCATTACATAAGTGGTGAAGGATGGTCATGACAGTTTGGTGAGAGGATGTGACAACTGACACGTTTATGTGGAGTTATGAAGATGCATGTATATGTCACCATTCAAACAGAGATGTTCAGACAAGTCCCCCCTGCCAAACTGCATTACACCAATGCGTACAACCACACAACGCTGCTGTGACATCTTTATGAGGTGCTATGAATGTCCCATGTTACCGTTCAGGCAGAAAGCATAGGCCGGTTCCCCTTTAATGCCCGAAGTGTGCTTCGCTAATGAATATCACAGCTGAACATCTGAGAATCACACCTAGTAGTTGCTGTAAGATCACGATGGGAAATCCAAGTAAAAGGCCCTTCCATGTGTTCTCTCTGCCTGTGCACTTAACAGGTCATAAGTCACTCTGGATAAAAGCGTCTGGTAAGTGTAGTGTAATGTAATGCCATTACTCTGATTGGCTCACAATACTGTATGTACCTGGAGGAAGTGTCGGGCTAATTAGAATCAGCCGGTGCGGTGGACGGCTGGAACAAATACAGTATGTGGCAGGACTTTTAGTTTCTGAGGCCGGATTTCTCCACCTCTGGTGTGAGACCTTCTCAGCTCAAGTGTAAAACACCCTCGTATATCTGGTGAGGTAGACGCCTGAAGAGTGGTTGGTTTTATGAGGAGGAAAGAAATGCACTGTATTGTGCTGGATACACAAGCCATCCACACACACACACTTTGTTTAAAAAGTTTGTATAAAAGCCAGAAGATATGTAATCTCATGCGCTGCAGATATTGTAATCTCATGGACTGCTAAAGTACACAAAAGGATGAAAGAATGTCTACAATATTGGGACACACCACAAGGCCAACAACACAGTCATACACATACTGGTCATGCACACACAGGAAAACAGTAGCACTAATCTGTATGGATGACTTAGGGCTAGACAGCAACACTGGGTTGGATGGGAAGAGGAGCTTGTCTTTATCTTATCAAATGATTTGTTGCTTTTTATGTCATTGCATGTTTGTTTTTTTAAATGTCTCAGCGATAGGCATGAGTACAAGTTTGTCTCGCCAGTAAGGCTAGTAAAAACTCATGAGAAGGATGGAGAAAGAAACAGGAGATAGAGGCTTTACTGAATCCCATTCATGTGTGTGAGAAGTATTTGTAGCGTACATCTGGACTTCAGATTATGTCTTCTCTCTCCCTCTAAAGTGGGAAGGAATTCTGAACTTCTCGATTTCCCACTTTCCTATAACTCTGTCAAACTGTGTATGTCTGCTGAGTATCCCTATCCTGCCTTCTACTGACATTCGCACGTGGGTCCATTACTTAACATACACACACAGATGATGTACTGACCGTAATGAGCTGGACTGAGACGTGGTGCTGGTGAAATCTTTCATCAGGTCTTGTGATGAGCGTTGGATGTGGTTACGTAATGGTTTTAAGGTGACTTGGAGGAGCAACAGTGTCATTGTCTTCTCATTAGCAGTCAGTCTGGGTTGAACTGCCAAACTGCCGTCGCAAGTCCCTGTTGGTTTGGATAAAAAGCTGCCAAAGTCCCGTGAACTTCAACTTTATAGCGAGAGCTCTATCCACTCTCATTTCCTGTGAACCGTGAGCAGCATACCAAATGTACTCCATATAGAATACGATCCACAGGTTATGTCTAAACATTTTTCCCCTCATTAGTTTTTTTATTATTATTATCATCCTGTGAAGTCAGTAAAACACCTTTCTGTCTGGTCTGGATGTGGAAAAGCAGCTGATGCACATTCAGTGGTTTTGGCAGTGGTCCTGGTAAGGTAACGCTGGCGTGTCTCTGGCGTGTCTCACCCACAGATGAGTCAGGCAGCGGGCAGCCCGAGGGCATGGACCTGGTGGTGTGCCGAGCCCCCGGAGGGGAACTCTACGTGGAGGGGGAGACGTGGAACCTGGACGAGTGTACGCGCTGCACCTGCAGGAAGGGCCGGGTGCTGTGCGACACCGAAGTGTGTCCCCCGGCGCTGTGCCAGTCGCCCACCAGGAACAAGGACACCTGCTGCCACGTCTGCCCAGGTCAGCAACACACACACACACACACACACACACACACGCACACACGCACACACGCACACACACACAAGCACACACACACACACACACACACAGACACATTTATTCATCTTCCCACACACACACACACACACCACACAAACCAGACACTCATCGCACTGTACCACCTTTCATCATTTGATTTTCCAGTCCAGTTACTAGCCATTTCCTCTCCCAACGATTATGCTTAATTCATATTGGCAGTGTTAGTGGTAATTTTCCCTTAAGAGAAGCACTGGAACTGGAAGGCTGTTGAGTGAAGTTTGTGTGCGAGAGTGTGTTTGGGTCAAAGATTTTAGCGTAGATGTCTGGTTGGAGGGCTGGTTGTATGATGATGAGCGTGGGCCCCTAGCAATGTCAAGAGAGTTGAAGGGTAGGTGGGTGGGTGGGTGGGGGCTGGGGGGACCCTTCTTTTTATTAGCATGTGTTTCTGAGGGGAGCCGACCCTGGGTGCGCTCGGCAGCCTCCGCAGGCCACTTTCATGTCTGACCCAGACCAATAAAGAGACTGGTCCAAACCGGCTGGCAGGTTTTAACATCACTGCCCCCCCCGAGGCAACAAAACACATGTGGCCAAGAGCCCCCGACTTTTCATGCGTATCTCCCAGCTGACCCCACCCACCCCACCCCACCTCACCAATCCCACCCCCCGCCACTATCCACCCACCCACCATCCAATCTTCAAGGGGACAGACAGGTCCCTGCCACCCCCTCATCCCTCCTGTTCTCCCAGGGTTAGTCCACCCCCCAACCTCACCCGCCCGATTCTCCATCGTTTGACCCAGTTCTGCCCCCTCCCTCCATGCCGTTCCAAAGCTCCCCGCAAATCAGAAATGCATGACTGCCCTTGTGAGAGTCTCCCGTGTCGCCTTCCTCCTCCTCCTCCTCCTCCTCTTCCTCCTCGGAGACGTGGGAAGGCCCTGTGTTATCGTCGGCCGCCATCTTTCCCCCTCGCTAAAAAAGTACACACTGTCACCAGGCGGCCGGGGCCCTTTGATATATATGCTCCGGCCCAGCCATGGCTGCGAGGAATGTGGGGAAAACATGCGCTCGAAAACAACATGCCTGCCTCCGTGATGTGTGTGATGTGTGTACAGTGGAGGTCTTTAAGTGCACAGGAGGCAACGGCCACAAACACAGAAGTTGTTTTTGTGTTGGGTCCCTGGTGGCGCTCACTAACACAGACAGTTGTTTCTGTGTTGGGTCATTGCGGTCACTACACCCCAAGGCTGAATGCGGGTGAAGGATGCTGTGTGTTGTCAGGAGTGACATTTGTGGGTAACACTTAATTTGAAGGTGTCTACATAATGGTGACATGAGCATGTTAATGGGATTTCTTGTGTGTTAGAGGGGTGGGTGGTGAGGTGTCTGTTCATGTCGGTCAATAAGGCCAAAGGGTGGTGGCAGTGGTCTGGGTTGTCAGGTATAAGATTTGTGTGTCGGTGTGTGTGAGGGATTTGAGGTCTGGGGAGATGAAAGTGTACAGTGTGCGCCCCCCGAGGGGGGTCATCAGTGTCTTGTTTGAGTGTTTAATTTTAAGCCGCCGTTATCTGCAGATCCATCCTGCCGTGTAATAAGAGCGGCAGATTAGGATGTTATACAGCCCCAGATTGTGGGGGAGCCACGTCAAGAGGTGATTGAAACCCTTTTCTCTTTTCCTCTCTTCCTCCCCTCTTCCTCCACCCCCCTTTTTCACCCCTCAAAAACAGAAGACAAGCTCAAGCCCCTCCTCCCTGTCGACGGCAGCCAACAGGAGTACTGCATCTCCAGCGATGGAGACGTGCTATTGGCCGGCTACTCCTGGAAGGCCAATGCCTGCACCAGCTGCACCTGCATAAACGGCAGCATCCAGTGCTTCTCGCAGCGATGCCCGCCTGCCAACTGCCGTGTGCCCGTCCTCCGCAAGGGACAGTGCTGCCCACACTGCCTGGGTGAGTACCAGTGCCATATGCAAGCTCAGTGGTTACCAGCAAAAGGGCATACTTCCCTACAAAGCCAAACACATACATACACTACACATTTTTTTCAAAACTGAGTGTAGGCTGGAAAATGACCTTATAACACCTCTAAGACTAAATATCTTGCCTCTTCCTATTAAGAAAGTACATGAAAGCGTCAGCACTATTATACCTACAACATGTTGGACTGGGCAGTATAACAATATTGAAGGCATTTTTCTCAATTTCATTGTTTGCATAGTTACTGCACTTTGCCTTTGTAGGGCAGTATTAGGAAAATATAGTGGTATAAAGTGCACAGTAAAAATTCTAACTCAATAGTATTGTTACTATTAGTTATATGTTGGGTATGTACAGTATATTGAGTAGGGGTACCAATGGGTAGGAGTGCCAATGTCAATACTTAAACCCAATTCTTACAAACAGTGGGTACTACGAGTACTTTGGGTATGAGTACTACTATGAGTTCTTTGGGTATGAGTACTATGGGCATACTCCAACTCTGTGCTCACCAACAACTTTAGGTATGAATGCCAATGTCATGCTCACCCCAAAAAACAATTACGGTAGCAATGGTGAATACAGTATAATATAATATAGTGACATAAAGTGCAGAACAAAAATTAAAACACTTAGCAGCATCTTAACCTTTAATTTACTTTAACAACTACTTATAGTCACTTCTCACGTACTAATAGTAGCTACTGATTTACTGTAATGACTACTTCATGAGTCCCCTTAATAATATCTTTTACCTTAATAAGACATGGCAAGTAGTCGTTGGGGTTCATCTGCAGTGAATCCACCCCAGCTGTAGTCGCCCATCTGTCTATTGCCCATGCCATTTGCCCCGCCAGCACAGCCCAAAGCTTTCCACCCAGGTGCCAGGGCCGGGAGCGCACAGGGAGGAGGCACTATGTAAACATGTCTGTCCAGGTGGCAGGAGTGGCTTGCTTAGGTTTATTTTCCCAGGTGCCAGCCTGGCGCACATCAAATACACATGGGTCCACTGTCCGCAAGCTCTCTTTGGGGACACAGTCTTACTACGGGACTACGAGGACTTCTTTGTTTTGCTTTTTGAGATCCCTTAACTGTTCCTGTAGATGATACTACGGACAGACAGAGGCCTCTGAAAGGTCATCGAAGGACTCTGTGCAGACTACATTATGTCTCTGTGATGCTGACTTATCTCCCTTGTTTTACAGTACATGCTGAGAATCCCAGTAAGACTACATAAAAAGGTGTCCCCTGGACATTGTACACTTTCACAAGCAAGGCTGTGTGTTTTGAGATAGCCTTAACATATGTGGAAAGCTTCTATCTTGTTTTTATGGGCTATAAATGCTGTGCTGTGCAGAGATGCAGTAAACAAGGCCTCTACACAGCTGTGCCAATAGCTGCGACTGATTCATCCGTAAGGCCTGGTGTGTTTTTTTTTAAACAGGGAGTCAAAATACTGTAAATAACAATTTGGACCATTCGTCAGGTGGGGAAAATGCAAGGGTATGCAGGTGTGTGTGTAGATATAGGTGTGTTTGTGTGTGTGTTCTTGTGCGTAGGTGTGTGTGTGTTGTTCACTTAGGGATGCCAGTCCTTGTGGCGCTAGGTGGACAAACACACACACACACACACACACACACACACACACACATACACACACACAGCAACTTTCCACATGCCACGGCACTCTTGATGCAAGGGAAGCATTTCTTCGCGCCCCCGACATTCCGACATGTTTCCTCCATTGCACTCCGTGGCCTTCATCAACAGAACTCAGAACTCTGTATCTCCCCTTAACCCCCCCCCCCCAGTCCCACCCACCCACTCCCGCTCCTGCTCCTGCTGTTGCTCTTGCTGCTGTTGAGTGGCACTCTGGGGAATCAGCTCAATCACAGGGCTGCCAATAAAAGTGAATGGAACGAGAGGGAGGCACATATAACGGCACAACAATCAGCTAAGGATGCTTGGCAGTGACG
Organism: Setipinna tenuifilis; assembly: GCA_030347295.1. Classification (NCBI taxonomy): domain Eukaryota; kingdom Metazoa; phylum Chordata; class Actinopteri; order Clupeiformes; family Engraulidae; genus Setipinna; species Setipinna tenuifilis. The sequence goes on from CM059278.1 coordinate 31,114,603, forward strand.
AGCCATTGATTTTGCGAAATGTGTTTTCGGGCCATTTCTGACATTGCCCACTCAGGGCGCCAACTGGACCATCATCCTCAATCTTCACAGCGTCCACTCTCTCTCTCTCTCTCTCTCTCTCTCTCTCTGTTCTGGCTGCTGTCCTTTCCCCTCTGCCTTGTCCTTCTCCATTTCTCTCCGTCTATTGTTTCTTGCGGGGTCATCCCTCTCTGTTTTCAAGCTTGTGGAAACCCTTCTTCTGTTCCAAGAACACCTCCTGTCCACAACAGCTCTAACTCAGTAACCATATGACCTACGCCGACCTACGCCTACTGTGTGTGAACTCTCAATCTGTTCTCCTTGCACTTACACTGTACTGCCCTACAAAACCAAAAAGCAGTTAACTACATATTTTGTCAAAACTGAGTTCAGACTGGATATTGACTTTATAACACCTCCCTTGTATTGTGCCTAAATGCTTTGCTTCTATCTATTAAGAAAGCACATAAAAGCATCACCACTATTATACAGCCTACCACGTTTGACTGGGCAGTATGAGAACTTTGAAGGCTTTTTTCTCAGTTTCAATGTTCGCGTAGTTACTGCACTTTGTCTTTGTAGAGCAGTTTAATCCCCTATATTCTGCAGCTTGATTTGCTTGCTCTGGGTAAAAGCATCTGTTAAGCACAGTATGATATAATGTAATGCCTACAGTGCTTTTTCCACATTATATCTCTGTCCTTGTGGTATCTCTGCATTCTTTTCCCTCTCACTCCTTACCCACCACTTTTGCTTTACATCCTTGTGTTCCATCATTTTCCTCTCCCCCTCTTCCCACCTCCCACCTCTCTCTCTTTCCTCCCTCTCTTTCCCACCCCCTCTCTTTTCCTCCTGGTGGGGGCACGGGAACGCAAGCCCCTGTGTGGGTTTTTCCTGTGAGGGGAAGGCCTTTGCACAGTCATGCATTGTTTCTCTGTGATTTGTGGCCGTTTCATCTTCGTTTTGTTTTGGCACTGAAGCTTGTGGCTAAACAGTCCTTCTCCTCTCCACATACCACATACCACGCACCAACCACCCTTCCACCCCCCAGCCCTACTCGTTTTACCTAACATTCTCACAATAGAAAGCAGCGGAAGTGGAATATCAACAGTAGATAGTGCTGATTAATGGTGGTCTGTTTGGACTGATTTGTGTGTGTGTGTGTGTGTGTGTGTGTGTGTGCATGTGGGTGTGTGTGTATGAGAGAGAGAGAGAGAGAGAGAGAGCAAGAGAGAAAGAGAGAGTGAGAGAGCATACAGTCTGACTGATGCAGTTGTTTTTCCATGTTCTTGTTTTTGCAGAGGCCACCACCACCTCTGTGCCCATGATTCTCTCCACCACCACGCCTCAGACCACCACCCAGCCCACCACCCAGAGCAGCTTGGCATGGATCACCACGGCAACCGTGCCCCCCATTATTGCATCAACAGGTACAACAAACATCTGGGCCAATAAACTCAATTTCCCGTCTGCCCTGTTTTATTTGTCTTGAATCAAATGACCTGCCACACAAACAGAGTTCAAACGATTCAAGTTGCTTTTTTCTCTCCCCTTTCTCTTTCTTCCCCTCCCTCTCCCTCCCTCTCTCTCTCTCTCTCTCTCTCTATCTCTGACATTTATTGTGAGAACTGTGATATGGGTGGGAGGAACACTGACAGTTTGACAAATGAGTTAACTCAATAGTTCCACTCGGTGAATGAGACGGTGAGGCTGTGCTTGCGGTGATAGATGACGGGCCACAATGAGATTAAGATAAAGCCAAAACAATCCGGAGACACAGCACATTAATTTGGAAACAATATCCGCGCGGCTGGCCAAGGAAAACAGCCAGCAAGCTGGAGGAGAGAGAGCGACGAGCATGTTTTCGTTTAAATTGATTAGAGTAGAATAATGTAATGGAAATATTGGCATGCGTGGGGACACGTGTGTGTGTACATCTGCGTGTACGTGTGTTTGTGTGTGAGTGTGTGTAGTCGATGGGAGAGTGAGAGGCTTGACCTCGACACTGAGTGACTGCCTTTCCCTCTCCTCTTCATTGTTTCCACAGACGGTAAAGGTTTGAGTGAAAGCTCCCCGACGCAGACCGAGATGGCCCTGATCTACCAATCAGCAGCCTGGATCTTGGCTGGTCTCCTGTTCGCCATCGTCATCTTCCTGGTTGTGGCACTTCTCGTCAACAAGAAGAAGAAGTGGGTGCAGATGTCCTGCTACAGTGCACCAAAGAAGGTCAGGCACCTTTTCCTGTGTGTGTGTGTGTGTGTGTGTGTGTGTGTGTGTGTGTGTGTGTGTGTGTGTGTCAGGTGTGTGTATGTGTGTGTGAGAGAGAGAGTGGGTGAGTGAAAGAAATTCCTATTCTCTTACACTGCGGCCAGAAGCACAACACAGGCACAATGAGCTCTCCACAGGGTTTCTCCCACAATCCTACTGAAATAACAAGATTACAAACCCATCTGAGTTCCTCACACTACACCAGTGCCAAGTCACAGCTCAGCCCATGGCTCTCTCAGTAGTTCCATTGACAACAGATTCTAATTATTATTACTGCACTGTCAACATGGTATTTTCAACATTTTCACAAGATTTGTTTTACAAGATTTGTTGTTTTGACCCTCCCTTGTAGTGTGTCATCTTCAGGCCACTCTCTGCCCAGAGCTAAACTAAAAGCCTTAGATTTGGGCCATGCTGTAAGTGTGGGCTACTGTGGGCTAAAGAACCACCACTATTAGGCTGGCCAGCCCATTATGTCAGTGCCCCAGACTTGTTGCCTTTCACAGCCATTATAAATGGCATTGTGTGTCTCACTGACAGAAGGGCCGTCTCACTTGATTCTGTGGGTGGGATGTCAGCACACCCCTGGCTTTCGACGGCAGGACGAGAATATATGTCCTCAGAGCCATTAAGAAGGGATTAATGTGCTTTTCTGCCACTTAATCCTGAAAGGGTGCTTTGAAAGAGCTGCGGGAAGAAATGTGAAATGTGTCGAGGCTTTTTCATAAAACAGGATATTTTCACAAGGCCCGCATGAGAAAGAAAATGGCAGCTTAACCAAAAAAAGAAAAAAGAAACAGCATTAATCTCGTGTTTCATAAGATCCCTTAAGTGGGGCAAGACAGAAGGACAACAAGCAGAGAGAGAGAAAGAGAGCGAGAGTGAAAGAGAGAGAGAGGGAGAAAGAGAGAGAGAGAGAGACAGAATGAGAGACAGAAGTAGAGTCTCGACTCAATCTACTGTAACACAGGCCCATTGATTTTATGAAGGGGGGGAAAAAGGAGGTCTGTTCTCTGAATTAATATTTTTGGACTCTGTCCCATTCTCCCCCTCCCCCTCGCCCTCCCCCAGACGGTGATTCTCAAGAAGCACGTGAACAAGAACTCGGTGGTTTACATGGAACCGTCAAAGGAGAACAAGTTCCAGAACGTGAAGAACGACTGTGGCATCAACTTCTCCTCGGACGTGGGATCTCCATACGGGGATGCCATGAAGATCCCTCGAGCCAAGCTGTGCAACGGACATGGGAAGCTTCAGCACTAGAGAGAAAATGAGCGAGAGAACAAAACCACACAAACCACAGAAAACCACACACACACACACACACACCCATCACATGTATCATCACAGTGTGCAGCAAAAAAAAAGACTGAACTCTGCACTTTTTTTCTCAGTCACACACAAACACACCCACACTATAGCGTACACACACACACACACACACACACACACACACACACACACACACACACACACATACACACAACCCCTACAGATGACAGATATATCTCGCAAACAAGGAACACTCACAGTTCCCTGGAAGGACTCCTCGCTTTCTCACTGGAGACAAGGCACTCCACTTATTATATGAGAGAACAGACAATTTTGCAACGTGTTGATGCCAATGACTACGCCATCACCCCTTTTCCCCATTTGGAGCTTTAACTTACGCCAGTGATGTGTGCAAGAAACATGGCGGAGCAGCGCTCTGCAGCATGTGGATGCCAGGGGTGCGATTAGGCACCATGCCCTCTCTACAACCAGAGAATGAGAAACCCGAAGGCATGACTCTTTAGCAGACCTCTTTGCACAGAGGTTTTGACTGAACGCTGTTGCCTTCGGAGAGACGGCTGTAAAAAGACGCGTCTATTCCAAAAACGTGTTGTTCTTGTGGGTGGAAATGAAAAGCTTTAGAACCGACGCTGGATTCTGTCGGGGCTTGGAGATCGGCGTCTGGGGCAGGTGTGGCTGTGTGACCTCCTGAAATTGGATGTCCCACAGGTGACTTGGCCAATGCTGTTCACAGCATAGCAGACTGAAGGACAGGTAATGGATGACTGACATTCCTCAAGCTTCAGCAACCGAAGACCTTGAAAAAAGCCCTCAAGGATGATTCCTTAAATAACCTCATGGCTTTCGGAAGGAGTGGGGTCCACCTTACCCTTTTATATATGTATATCTCCACTTGTATTACTCAAACATATTATCCTTAGTCATTTCTATGCTTATGTTTTGGCTATCTCCCTAGCGGTGATGTAAAACCATTGAAACTGTAGACTAAACATGTCCTCGTGGAGGGGCAAGGGGGGGTTTTGGGAGAGGTAGTGTTTGTGCCTCATTTGAAAACCAAAGTCTGGCTTGGCTTCTTCTGGAGGCTGGAGGGCCTGGGATGGTAAGTTATGTTTAGGGCCAGATCTGCACCGAAGCTGGGCCGAATCTGTGCCATGGTTAGCTGCTCTCGTAGAGTGACTGTATCAGCATCTGAGCATCTGAGAGTGATATCACTATCATTAAGAGTCATTCATCTGCCACACCTACTGTGCCTCATCAATCATTACTGATACAACGTTTAGCCGTACTGTTTGTTTCATCTCTTTCCTCAAACCCAAGACTAAAGCAACTATATGTAAAATATATGTCATAGCTGATGCAATATACAGTTCTCTTGACAGATTGTTTTAGTTGATGCGAGCATAGGACTTTTTTCTTTTTTGTATAATGTGAGAGCTTAGAAACATATAATATTGGCCATTATCGCTTTTACCAGGAAAGCAAGTAATAATAAGTCCTAATTTTGGCAAGACTGTTACATCGCATAACTCTTTATGAAATACTCAGATGAGTAATGACAAAAATAATAGTATGTGCCTGGTTAAACAATGAAATAGTTACATCTGTCTCTTGATCTAGGGTTTATGTGAAGTCCCCAGATTGGATAACTAGGTATATAGGACAAGTACTGGTTTTGGTTATCTGAGGTAGTGTATCTCTCTCAGGTTTTCAAAACTGGCTCTGGTCAGCATCACGTTATTCTATAGGTGTCAAGTACCACAGTGTTGTAACACTGGCAAGAGATGTCAGCTCTTTATTGGTCCATTTTCAATTCATGCCACAAGTAAGACCACAATGTCCTGTTTTTAGAAGGGTCTAGATGAAAGCTTGCAAGTCTGAAATATGTTAACTGCAGATCCTGTATTATGTTAGCCACACAATCCCAGAAGCAGAATAACATTTTTTAAAAACGAATTAGATGTTTTATTTAAATAAAAAGTGCAAAAGATCAGACCTACGAGGAAAAAGGGACCCCAAAGGGTGTCTTTCATCAACCAGATGACAAACCACTTCAACAATCACACCATTTCACAGCAGCTGCGCTTCATCCGAGCCCCCCACACACCCCCGACCACCCCACCCCCCTCTCGCCACTGCCTCACAGTTACACAACCACCTCTGTTAAGAATAGTAAGGCTCTGGAACTCATTTCTTGGTTGCATCACCCACCCGTGTTTCAGTGTGTATCCATGCCAAAATAAAGGAGAAAGAGTGCGTATGGTAGA
>CM059278.1:31125445-31140445 GCA_030347295.1 Setipinna tenuifilis
CTGCTAGGCCCTCCATCATAACTACTTACCTCTTGCCACAGCCTCCTGCCGGCTTCAATATTCCCATTGTTACCCCCCCACCCCCACCCACCCCAATATTAGGCTAATTGAACTGTAAACAGCGGCGCCCAGAGACCCAATCGGACACTCATACACATGAGGAAATGGGAACCAACTGGTCTTAGAGAGGCCAAGAGCCAAAATTAAAGGGAGTGTGTGTGTGTGCTGTGTGTGTGTGTGTTGTGTGTGTATGTGCATGTATGTGGGCATATGTTTGCATGCCTGTGTGTGTGAGAGTGAGAGACAGAGAGAGAAAGAGAGAGAGAGAGAAACAGGGAAAAAGAGAGTTGCTGCTGTTGTGCATGTGTGTGTCCGCGTGGGAAAGAAAGAGAGTTTGGTATGTGTGTATGAGAGAGGGAGAAAGCGAGAAAGAAAGACAGAGAAAGTGAGTGAGTCTGTGGTACAGTATATGTGTGTGTGGGAGGGTTAAATCTGCCATATCATTTTGTAGTGCATGATCCCAGTCATTCGTTGAGGAGAAGCAGGCTCAGATATCCCTCTCTGGCTCCGGCAGGCGGCCATGTCTGTTCGCCAGCGCCATAAACCTGAACAGCCCGGACAGGATTTTCCCCGGCATTCAGAGGGGGGAAAGGGAAAAACCTGGCAAACGCCCGGATACCGGCTCCTGTGCCGAGGCAAAAAGCGTTCGACGTTCCGCTGCCAGGGGAGCATTGTGGGAAAATGGAAGCCCTGTGTGAGCACACCACAGAATGCGTGGGGTTAAATGGCACCGCTTATAGCCTAAGCCTTTTAAGAAGGTACGTGTGTGTGTGTGTCTTTCTGTGTGTGTGTGTGTGTGTGTGTGTGTGTGTGTGTGTGTGTGTGTTACAGAAAGAGAAAAGAGGGTGTGCTGGGGGGGTTCCTGTGCCTGGTTAACAGAAGATGGAATAGGGGGTGTGGGTGGGGGGAGGGTGGTGGTATGGTGGAAGAGGTGGTTCTGTAAAGTGGGTTGAGCACCTGGGTGAGTGGGTTGGGATTTTCATAGGGTCTGCTGGCAGTAAAGCGCCAGGACTGGGAGGAGATGCTGGGCTTTGAAAAACGGCATTTTAAGTGCGTTTGGGCACTTTGCTTCAGGTTTCATGATTTTTAATAAAAGTCAGAGAGAAGAGGACTGGCGCAGAGGGGGGGTGGGTGGTTGGGAGCGGAGAGAAATAGAAGGGGGGGGGGGGATTACTCTCTGCCACGTGAGGGGCCTGCTACCACCATATGGCAAAGAGTTGGTTACAGATACCCTGCACATGCACACACACGCACGCACACACAAACACAGAACTGTATGAGCTTGTTAATGATGGGACCCTGATGTTGGAAGTGAGGTTCACACACATGCATGCACGCACACACACATGCGCACACACACACACACACACACACACAAACTTACGCAAGCTTTTACATCAGGAGCACCCTACCTCAGTCTCACTGATTTGAAAGTCTTTAGAGTTCCAAATAAATCAGCATTTTTTTTTTGTTTTAATTTGACACGTGTACAAATAGGTGCATACAAACACACACAAACACACATGTAATGCATCCAGCCACGTGTCCAACCGAGAGGTCATATGTCTCATTTGCAGTGTTGGGAAACTTGACTCTAGGCTAACATCCCTGCTACGCCACGTATCTGTTCCAGACATTTACCAAACCAGATGACTCTAATTAGCCCAGCGCTTTGGCCAAATAGCAGCTAAGTGCTGAAATTTCCTATTTTCATAGGCGCTGAATTAGTAAAATTGCCTGTTAAGTGCGCAGGTAGAAACAAGGATAGGATGTAGCTTCTGAACCCGAGGGTTCACCACCAACAGTGCTCACATGTATAGTACATTTCACACACACTCACATACACAGAGGCTGGTTGGCAAGAATGGACTCCACACCCACAGCAATTTATACATTTCATTGCCCCACATTCATCTATTCACACACACACACACACACACACACACACACACACACACACACACACACAAACACACACAAACACACACAAACACACACAAACACACACAAACACACACACAAACACACACACAGATGGAGAAAGGCTGCCCTGCAAGGTGCCAACCAACACATCATTAACAGTATGGGGTCCACTTTGACCTACTGTAGTCAGCAGCCAAAATCAAACCAGCACACCCTTCGATTGCTGGCTGACTCCTTGACCCCTTGAGCCAGTGAGTGCGTTCACATGGACAAGTCGAAACCACTTGGAAGTGGTTTGGGATCGTACCAGCTTCATGTGAACGCGGATTGGTTTGGTTTGGAATTGGTTTTCGTTATCCCGTTGCGACGCCAGGCCTGGGCTGTTTCGAAACCACTTCGACTGCCATGTGAACGGAGATCGGATTGGTTTTCATGTATTGCGCATGTATCAACGAAATAAAAAACGCAGTTTGTTCCTTCATACAGACTTTCTAACACAGCAGAATGCACAACACGTACGCGAATGCGTCAAACTCCTGGAACACCATGTTCGTATGCCACCAGAAGGTTTGTTTATTGTCTTTATTTAGTAGGAACAGTGCAGAGCCCATAGAAGATGTGCCAGAGTATTACGTTTTCGTTTAGACCACCTTATTGTTTAAGTGGGTAATAATATCAGGTGAAAGGAGAAGGCTATGTAAATACATTTGCACTGACTGACTTGTAAGATTTTCTTTAGCCACTGTTTTGCTATGTGGAGTAACCGGAATGAGAGGTGAAAAGTTCAGTCTCCTCTACGTGTCATCTGTATGCACTGTAGGCATATGTGTGCAGTGCTGTAGTCTGCTGTTGCGTATACGATAAGATACATCTTACCTACGTAGCAGCTTTGTTGTGGGCAAATGTTTACTCGTGTTATGTCCATTATTTTAGTTATGTGTCGTTAGTCGCGTTATGTCCAACATTGTAGCAGCTAGCATTGTAAATCTTATCAGCCTGGGTCGTCATGGCTGGGTCGGCACGGTTTGACCGATATCTTTGGCATTTTTTGCCCAAACAACACGAAACCTGGTACTGCACACACTGGTAACATTATGATGACGCCGTCCAAATTTGAGATCAAGCGGATGAGTGGTTCAGGAGTTATGCGTGGAAGAGACGTTCCTTGCATTAAAAGATAATAATAGAAAGATAGAAGTTGACTACAGCGCCCCCACCTAGCGTAGCGGAAAGAGCCGGAACTGTCGCCGAATCCGCTTAGACGAACTGCATGTGAACAGGGACTTGGGGGACAGACCACCCGTTGTGAACCAATCCCAAACCAAACCAATCCCACCTTGTGAACGCAGTGACTGACACCTCTACAGGAAGCCCTGCATCCTTTGGGTCTACCAAACACACTCACTGTGGACCCCCTTGGGCCTAGCAAACACACTCACTGTGAACCCCCTTACTTTGGCACTGTGGCAACACTCACTTTTTGATCATCTTGAAGCGGTGGATCTCCTCACAGATGGACTTGAGGTAGCGCTGCTTGGGCAGCCTGGACAGAAGGTGCTTCACGCTGTTGTTGAACTGCTCCTCACCTTCAAACTACACGCACAGAACAACACAAGGACACAAACATCACTCACCAAAACAGAAAGAAAAGGAACACAGAAACTTTGATATGGTAGATTAAACCCTTCCACACACACATACACAAAAAACTCTTTTTTCTCTCTCTCCCTCTGTTTCTGTTTCCCTTTCTCTCTCCCTCCCTCTCTCTCACACACACACCTCCAGGAAAATTCTCCAAAAGAGGCTGAAGTACTTTCTCTGGCCCATCAGACCCATGTGGGACACCACAGACTTTGACGCCTCAACATCTGCTGCTGATACACACCCACACACACATACACACACACAGATACACACACACACCCACACACACACACAGTGAGAAGGAAAGTCTACGTAATGGACCCTTCTACACAGTGTGTATTTTTGCTCGTCAACTTCTCAAGATGTGACAGAGTTCGCCGGGGCCATTGGGACCTGCCCTTGGGAGTCCGCTGTGCAGTTCGCCAGTCTGCTGCAGCGCTGCTTTCCTGTGACTAAGCGGGCCTTAAGAATGTGTATTGTAGTTTGCTTTCAAGCGTGGCGATGTTTTCTTTCACACCCTCGACACACACACACACCCACACACACACCCACACACAGATCCCTTCATGTGTGTAATGTTGACGCAGGCTTGCATCAATGGCATCATTCATTACGGGCTGGTTTATGATGCCTTCGCGCTGTGTAATTGCCCTGTCTTTTCTCCTCTTGGCTTTTATGGAGCGAGCCTTATTAGCGGGCCAAATGCAGGCCCTATTTCTCTTTTTTGTTGTATTATTTGGGGGGGGGTGGTTGTTTGCGAGTCTCTCTCTCTGTCTCTCTCTTTCCTTTCCCCTCGTCCATCTCCCATCCCGTGGTCACGCATCACTCGCATTCTGGCAAATGCAGGCCCTATTTCTTTTTTTTTGTTGTATTATTTTGGAGGGTGGTTGTTTGTGAGTCTCTCTCTCTCTTCCCTTTCCCATCTCCCCATCTCCCATCTCGTGGTCACGCATCGCTCGCATTCTCGCCATTCCACGCAGGCCGGACTCGGACGTCATGGAGGACGAGAGGAAGGGAACATGGAGCCACAGAGGGGTTTCCCCTCCCGATAAGAAAGGGCCCGACCAGGCAGGGGGCCGAGAGAGGAACCCCCAACTTCCTCACTTCCTCCCTCCTGTTCCTCGCAGACTGCCTGTGGGGTGGGAGGGTAGGGTAGGGTAGGGTAGGTAGGTATGGAGGGGAGGGGAGGGGGGGCAGGAGACAGGATCATGCCTTTTGCCTTTTGTCCTGTTTGTTTTTCTCTCCCCCTCTGCTGTTCTTCCTGCTGTGGCCAGAGGAAGGTGTTTTTGGGTTTTATTTACTTTTGCGGGGAGCTGTTCAGGGGAACACAAAAGGCGTTTACTAACCTCCAGGGACAGGAAGTTGATGAGGGTTTCCTTTGCCAGGTCAACCTGGGGGAGAGAGACAGCACAGCGTAGAGAGAGGGAGACAGAAAGAAAGAGAGACAGAGAGAGAGAGAGAGAGAGCGCAAGAGAGAGAGACAGGCAGAAAGAAACACAGAAAAGGAGAAAGAGAGAGGGAAAAAGAAAGAGAGAAAGAACATAGCTTAGTGACAGGTTTAACGTCATTGTTGTTGCACCATACTAATGTGCTTCTGTTTATCTGTGCAAGGCTGGAAGAAAAATGGCAAACTGAGGGAGCAAAGGCAGTTAAGAGGAGAGGAGAAGGAGGAGAGAAAGACAAATAGGAAACAGAAAGAGAGAAAGAGAGAGAGAAAGAGGAATGCCAGACAAGTTTTGCCCTTGCAGACACAATGGCTTCTTATCTTCCATCACCTCTCTGCACTCTCTCTCTTTCTCCCTATCACTCTTTTCTTCCTCTCTCTCTCTCTCTCCTGTCCCTGTGGCGTACACAGACTCCCTGTCGGTGTGTTTCCCCAGGATGCGAGAGGCCAACACATGGCTGCCGCCGCCGCCGCCGCCGCCGCCGCCGCCGCCGCCCAGCAGGGTCCAGTGGCAGAGCCGCAAGTCAAACACACACACACACACACACACACACACACACACACACACACACACACACACACAGCGCCACGCTGCTGGTGACACTCCGCCAAGGTGGCCCACGTCCGACACACTCCCCTGACCTCTCTCGCACACACACACACAAACACACACACACCCACACACACACACATACACACATGCTCATGGAACATTCTCCTTGTTGTTTCCAAACACGACACACTCCCCTGACCCCTCTCACAGACACACAAACATATACACACACACACACACAAACACACACACACACGCTCACAGAACATTCTCCTTGTTTCCAAACACGACACACTCCCCTGACCCCTCTCTTTCTCTCTTTCTGTCTGTCTGTCTCTCTCTCTCTGTCTCTCTCTCTCTCTCTCTCTCTCTCACACACACACACACACACACACATGCTCACAGAACATTCTCCTTGTTTCCAAAGGGAGGGGGACGGGGGTGGGGGGGACCTTATCTGCTGCCAACCAACGCAACCAACACTTGTTGTCCCAAACCGTAAACAACATCTTCACACGGCGTGATTGGTAGCTCGCACGCATGGCTGTTTTTGGATAAGGTATTTTTAGTGCTGATACAGCTGTGGCATACCACCCCCCCGATGCCCCCCACCCCCCCCCCCCCCCCCCACACACACACACACACACACACACACACACACAACCCCACCCCCCGTGTGCTCCATGCTTTACATAAGCAGGGGTCGCTCCTTGTCCCCTGAACAATGTAAGGTGGGGTAGCAAATGCCTTGCGATAAGGAGGGAGAACCGTGCGCTCTGTGCTGTTACAGTACAGTACGTATCTGCCTCTCCTGTGTCTCAGGGAGCACCAGGGACAGACAGGGGGTGTGAGGACATGCTCAATGTTGGCCAACACAACCGCTATTGTGGTCAACTGCACTTTAACAGCCCCATAACTCACGGAGCAGTTTCTCACTGGAGCAGAAAAACTTTCTTCACCAACTGTGCGGAGCAAAACATGACGAGAGCACTACGCAACACCCCCCACCCAGAGACTGTCAAACAAAAACATGCACACACACACACAAACAAATCAGGTCAGAGTGACTGGCCCATGTACTGTATCTTCTTGCGTGCTCTGTACACTCTCTTTGTCATACACAAACACACAGAAGCACACACATGCGCATGCGTGCATGCGTGCACACACGCACACACACGCACGCACGCACGCACGCGCGCACGCGCGCACGCACACACGCACGCACGCACGCACGCACGCACGCACACATGCACGCGCGCACGCACACGCGCACGCACGCACGCACGCACGCACGCACGCACGCACGCACACCCCGTCTAAAAACCCCAGACACGGTCCCAAGAGCATGGTCCTTGCTGTCTTTATAGTGCCTGTGCATTATGCCCTGAAATGTTTGGAAACAAACAATGCGTGTCATCGCTACATCCAAGGAGCCATAACTTTTGGACTGTGAAATGTGGCCTAACACCACAGCGTCAACACACACGCTTACTGTAAGTATACAGTACATACTGCGGCCTTTACATATCTCAAACACCTACTCTATACTACTCTATACCTGCACTGTACTCTCATTGACTACACTGTGAAACAAACCAGGCTTCCAGAGCAGTCTTGACAAATGCACAAGAGGCCAAAACACCTCGGCGTGACACCCAGCCTCGGCCTCCTCTGTGAGTGAATGAATGCCTGACCTTCATTTCAGTACAAAACCACAAATAAACTCTGAGCTCCGCGACTCATTAAGACGGCAGCGGAGCGCTGGCTCTCTTGGAAGCCCTTGTTTATTATTCCTCCGCGACTGCGCTGGCCGCCCCACACCAGGAACGCCATCGCACTAGGGGTCACGCCGGTCTCGCTGGTCGAGAGCGCACACACACACACACACACATGCACATACACACACACATACACATATGCGTGCACATACACACGCACAAAGAGCCATGACTTCATCAGTTCTGAATGAAACGCTGGGGTTTTGTGGCACTCATTTGATAATTTCACAGTTGAGTAGATGTGATATTGTGATGCCTTTGAGTACACGCCTTTGTGTGTGTGTGTGTGTGTCTATGTGTGCGTGTGTGTGTGTGCGTGTCCAAGCATGTAGATAAGTATGTGTATGCAACTGTGTGTGTATGCAACTGTGTGTGTATAACTGTGTGTATGCCTGTGTGTGTATGCCTGTTTGTGTGTGTGTGTGTGTGTGTGTGTGTGTAGACACATGGGTGTGAATATGTGTGAAGTTGTGTGAGGGGGTGCGTGTAAGGGGGTGTGTGAGTGAGGGTCACATGACTTACCGCCAAGACTTCGATGTCATTGGTCTTGTTCTGCAAACTGCTACCAAAGGTCTGCAATCTGGTTTGTATCTGGGGGAAAAAGAAAAAAAACAGAGAAAAGGAGAGAAACACAGAGCAAGAGAGAGAAACACAGAGAGAGAGAAAGAGAGGAAAAGTGAGAGAGGGAGCATGAAAGAGTGTTATAAGGGAGGAGGGGTTGTGCAGGGAAGAGTGACTGTTCCCAAGATCCCCACGATACTCGTGTGGAAAACAAAAGACACTACTTCTTCGCATGCAACAGTGTCAGCCCACCCCAGCCTTCCCCATCCCACCCCATCCCACTCCAGCACCCCAACTCCCACACCAGCCCAGCCCAGCCCAGCCCCCCCAGCCCAGCCTGCCGAGGATCCTCTGCCAATGGGACCTGGCCCAGGCAGCAGGCTGGTTCACTGTAAGAGACTGCATGGACACACACAAACACACACACACACACACACACACACACACACACACACACACACACACACACACACACACACACACATAAATCAACACATAGTAGCACAGACACGCATACACACACACACACACAGATGATTTAAACATGATTTACACTCTCGTACACAAACAACCACACACACAGAAACACACAAACAAAACTCAGTGGCCCAAAGAGACACATGCGCATGAGAAAACACACACATTTACACAACACTCCCCTCACCGATATACACACATTTGCATACATTCTTGTGCACACCCTCTTACACACATTTGAACACACACACAGGCACACACACTCAAACACACACACACAGGAGTGTGTTCAAAACGTAAACATGCAAAAATGCCAAAACACTCCTCACACATCCACACACACACACTGCAGGGTCCGGCGTGACAGGCCGTCCCAGCCGAGCCTTCAGCCAGTGGCCCAGAGGACCCTCATCAGTGCGGATGTCAAAGCACTCTCAACACAGCGTGACCAAGCCCCTCAGGCGACCCAGCACAGGCCAGGCCAGGCCAGCCTCTCAGCCTGTTGTGCTGCTAGTGATTGTCTCTCATTGCCTTGGTGTTTACTAAACAACAGGAGCAGATGTCCCACAGAGATAGTCAATGCTCGCTCAGTTTCGATTAAGGTGATTGGAAGTAAATAGTGTCTTCTGGGGAGTCAATAGTGTCTTCCCCTTACACAAGCCTAGCTAGGGAGGCAATGGTGTTTCCCTTTACACAAACATGGCTGGGGAGTAAACATGCTGAAATACCATGCTGGGCCTGAGCAGCATTTACTGCAATTCTAGGAAAAGGTTGTTGGTATTTCAAGCCGATTTGAACTAAAACTTAACCAAATGACCTTAAAATTAACTATATTCTACTCGTATTATGCAACATGTGAATTATTTGTGTTTCATTTAAAGAGTTTACCAGAGTTTTCCTGAGCGCACACACATGCACACAGACTCACACACACACACACACACACACACACAGTACACACAGTACACACAGTACACACATACAGTACACACACACACACAAAGCTATAGCAGACCGCTACAGGACCGTGACAAGGAATGTGCTGTATCTGAGTAAAAATCTATTGGATTAGAATTGCGGCCAGCGTCATTACAGGGTTATTGATGTGGCCAGTAGAGGACAGACAGACAGGCAGGCAGGCAGGCAGACAGACAGACAGACAGACAGACAGACAGACAGGCAGGCAGGCAGACACAAACAGACAGGCCGACCAACCGACAGACAGACAGACAGACAGGCCGACCAACCGACAGACAGACAGACAGACAGGCCGACAGACAGACAGACCAACAGACAGACCAACAGACAGACAGACAGACAGACCGTGGTCTCGTAGCGTCTCCGGGTGCTGGCGGAGAGCTTCTCCGGGGGGACGAGGTTCACGTTCATGTTGCTTCCCGAGTTGCTTCCGTGCTGCTCCGACGACCCTGCTCCCCCAAACCCCCCAAGAGAGCCAGACACACACACACACACACACAGCTCACATTTAAAGCAACACTAACTAGTTTGTTTTTCAACCTTAAAATTATAGTTTCCAAATTCGTTTCAGTGGTTCATCAACTTGTAACAGGGTAAAAGGCACATCTGAGTTCGCTTTGTCGCCCTCCATGAGCTGTAACCGCACTAAGTTTGGAGAAGCGCTCTCTCTCTGTAGTTTTCTATGAGAGACAATTCCACTTCCAACCTGTAGGGGGACTAAAAAACGAAAACTACTTAGTGTTGCTTTAACAACCAGATCATAGCATGCCTCCATGACCTCTAGTGTCTCTCACACATAAAGGCACATAAACCCATTTCAACCACACACACACACACACACACACACACACACACACACAACCAGATCATAGCATGCCTCTATGGCCTCTTGTGTCTCACACACACACACACACACACACACATACAGGCAAATGGTCACACACAAATACACACACACACACACACACACACACACACACACACACACACACACACACACACACACACACACACACACACACACACAGCCAGATCACAGCATGCCTGTATGACCTCTTGTGTTTCCCACACACGTCATAAAGACATAAACCCATTCCGACCACACACACACACACACACAGCCAACCAGATCATAGCATGCCTGTATGTGCCCTAGGGTCTCTCACACACATCAAGACATGCACACTCACACTACCTTTTATTCACACACACGCTCCCTCTCTCTTGCGTGCTCACACACACCAACACACACCACAGCAGCATTACCATTTGGCTGCTGCTCACAAGAGAGATCAGTTATGGCAATCCCTTCAAAGTGAACCAAACTGCCTTGGCAGACACATATTACCAACACACACACACACCAAAACTTTGAGTATGTAAAATCTGCTACAATGAGTCAGTGGATGCGTGCCTACTTTGAATCACTAGCACCCAATATATTACACTGCTACATAATCTTTAACTGATGTATCTGTCCTCTACTGTGAAGGGTCACAAGAATACTTAATGTCAATTTTTATACACTGATTTGTGACCTAACTAAACTAACTTCCAGCTTGCAGCTGGTGTGGGCCAGGGCTTAAGTAACCAGTCTAGGAAAGAATGGATTAACAGATTTACCGAGATTTACCGGAAAAACCCAACTGGAATTCACCAGATTACCAGAAGCGCATGTGGCTGCCGGTAAAAGGTCAAGATAGCCGACATAATCTGGTCTAATCTGGCCCGGAAGGTCGTCGTTTTGTGTCTGGAGCAGGGAGGTCATTGGAGGACACGGCGGGCAAAGTAGGACTCAGGAGGCTACTGTGAGAAGCCTAATTCTAATCCTGCTTTGAGCAAAAAGACCGATATACCCATCCCACAATGAGATGGTACTGTTAAAAAACATTGACTGACTTAAATTTGCTGACTGAAGGGGAAAGTTAGTAAAAAACGTTCTTCTTCAAAAACCCTCATTACTTTGGGCGTCCTTGTGCTAGCAGAGGCATGTATCGTGTTTCTAATTCAGTGAAAAACAAAAAAAGGGGGGCGAGACCGCAGTCTCCTGGTCTAGATGGCAGCTCTTATTCACTAGCCTCCAGTAGGGTCAGTGATGGCAGGCCATTCCTGGTGAACTCATTCAGCTACACGACCACACAAACACTTCACTGGGCCCTGCTGGAGGGACTGGAGGTTCAGATTCTAAGGGAGGATCTCCATTTGCCTTATTCATCCTTATTTTATGGACCCCAAAGGTTCAGTGTGTGCATCTGTCCTCCATACTACCCTAACAAAGCCAAAAGGCAGTAACTACATATTTTGTCAAATTGAGTTTAGACTGAAAATCGACTCTGTAACACCCCCTTTGTCTTGTAACTAAAACTCTCACTTTTTTGTCATTAAGCAAGTATAAAAAAGCATCACCACTATTCTATATACGTACAGCATGTTTGACCCGGCAGTATGATAACATTGAAGACATTTTTCCCAGTTTCTATGTTCACATACTTACTGTTCTTTGCCTTAGTAGGGCAGCATAACCCTCCATACAGAGTCTATTTAAAAAGAGTGTTTCCACTAAGAGTGTGCAGTACCTGAGCTGGTCTGGAGTGATCCCTTTGGGTTCTGGAGAGAGACGCTATCAGACGCATCTCTGGGGGGAGACAAAGGGAGAGGAGGGAGAAGAAGAACAGATCAATCACCACATTCCACATGGACGAGATTATGTAAGAGACTTTAACAGACACACGCACATACTACACACGCACGAACACAAGAATGCACACATTCACACAAAAACTCAGACCAGTATGCAGGCACGCACACTAAGTCATAAACATACAGGCACAGACACACACACACACACACACACACACACAGACATTTATGCACACATACAGCAGAACACACACACGCAATGGGTACCTGTTTCTCTCCTCTGAGAGTTTGGTCCTGCATTTTTGCACGATATGATCCACCAGCTCAGACTCAAGAATCCTCTTCTCGGACTGGCGGTCCTTCTCAAAGGACTTCACCTGGGGAACGAGTTAGGAAACAGACACTGGGGCTGTTCATAAAAGCCAACGGCACATCTGAGTATCTCAGGGAGAAAACAAAACTGGTCTCCTGGACTCTCTCTCTATCTCCTTCAGGACACATCGAGTCCAGGAAGCTTCTATCATTTCCACAGGAGGCCATCTTCTTTAAGGGGTTTTTCAGAGGGTCCCGAGGGAGCTTTTTCGACTTCCTGTTATCTCCAGACCTTTGGTAAGCACGCTGCCCGAAAAATATGGCCGTGATTTATTACAGGTCCGTGAGTGAAACCTTGATACACACATCTAATCCCCTCTCTGCACCATGGACATCCATCTTGGATGGTTTTCAGGAGATCAGGTTTGTAACTGTTTCTGGGGGAGGCTGAGGGCTACCAGTGACGTACCCCAGTGGAAATAAAAACTGCCCAGCATATGACTGACTCCTACAGTACACCAGCTATTCTATAGCGTCAGAATTTTTATGCCCTCTCTACAGCACATACCATCACACACTATACACACACATACACACACCCAGCTATGCCATAGTATACATGGCTATAAATAACCACCTCTTTAATATTTCAGAGGTCCAAAAGGAACACTGCTTCTCACTGGTCCAGCCTGAGCAGTGTGCAGTGTGTGGTGATCCGGGCCGAACAGACCCATGTAACCAGAACCCTCCTCTGGGTCCTCATTAGCTCACTCAGGTGGGCTTGGGCAGAACCAGAGCTCAGTTCAGCTCAGCTTAGCTCCTGTCGAACCCTCACTGCTCTCTCGGTCCATGGCTGTCACCACCCTCCCAAATAACACTGCATTTATTATTTCTATTTATACCACAGCTTGGTTCAATTTGTCATTTGATGTGTTCTTTAGAATGGCATTTTTTTTATATATACACACACCTATGAAGTAGTCCCTATTTTCTGACTGTATTACGTTTGTGTATCAATACGACAAGTTCGTTGTGAACTGTAAATAAGCAGTAAAGATGTGACAGCTTTAGCAAATGATAAGACAGATGGAAAAACAGAGAGTAGCTACATGTTATATGGCTCTGAGGTCGATTTTTAGTGCTGTTACGCTGCATTTGGACTCCTAACTTTGGAATAGCTGGCTTGACAACCAAAGGCATGGAACTAACAACTGGGTCTTGGCCATAGCAACCTCCAGTTTGGAATTAGTAACGGCAGTTTGTCCAGTAAGTTATGAAAAGACACATCTTGTGGCGGAGAAAAGTAGTTCTACTATCAAAGTTTGTTTTAGTGATTAAACTAGCGAATTACAACATCAAATTAACATGGAGCGAGTGTGGTAACTATGATATAAGCGACCACCCTCCCACCTAACACCGTGTTTATTATTTCTATCTATACATCTATGTAGTAGGTGCTGAATGCCTCCATCCCACACACTTACTGTACGGTAAAGGTATGTATTTTGCACACCATCAGTAGATGTGCTCTTTACACTGAACCCTATTAAACAGGTGATCTATGGTGTATATACGGTCCCAAAAATGTCTACACATACTTGTGTACTTTGGGTTTGTGACTGTATCTTTAAAGTGAACATGATGTGCTCCATATGTTGTGAGCCCATGAATCCAGTTTAACTGGTGAGATATGTTGTAAATGCATCCCAAAAATGTGTACACAACAATGGGCCTTGAGAAATGCCTACACATTCACAGGGCATAAAGCAAGAAATAATCTTATGCCTGAAATTATCAAATGTTATTAACAGTTCTTATGACATCTACTAGTAAATTTTAAATGTGGCCTGCTGTCCCAGTCCTGATGTCAGGCACCGTGCTTGAGATCTCTCAGCCCTGCAGTCACTGGCAGAGCCAAGCAGCTGATGTCACTGATTAGGAAACTGGCAACCTGAGTTTATGTGAGTCATCCTGTTAGGCAGAGCTGAGGTGAAAAGTCTGTGGTAACACTTCATTTGAAGGTGTCTACATAAGGGTGATATGAGCCCTTTATAAACATGACATGACACATATCATGAACATATTCATGTTTCTGATTGTTGTCATTAAGTGTCATTCGGTCTTTGCAATGTCTGCATCCCAAAAAATATCAACTTAACATTGCAAAAAAACATTACATCAAACAATCATTAACATAAATTACGCGTAATTACTGTTCATGATATGTGTCATGTCATGTTGACAACATGCTTATGTCACCCTTATGTAGTTCAAATAAAGTGTTACCAAGTCTGATATAGGCTGTTTTCTGCAGCACATCCTCTATCTCCTAAAGCGCTGCGGCTGTGTGTGTGTGTGTGTGTGTGTGTGTGTGTGTGTTTGTGTGTGTGTGTGTGTCTGCAGGGGGGCACTCACCTTGCAGTAGTTGCCCTCCTTGTCAGACACCATCACCATGAAGCACATGCCAGCCTGCCTGCACAGCTCCAACAGAGCCTCCTGAGACTGGACACAGGGAGAGAGGGGGAGGGAGGGCAGAGAGAGAGGGAGAGAGGGAGAGAAGGAGAGAGAGAGAGAGAGAGAGAGAGAGAGAGGGAGAGAGAGGGAGAGAGAGGGAGAGAGAGAGAGAG
>CM059278.1:31157945-31165445 GCA_030347295.1 Setipinna tenuifilis
CACCAAAGATCACATTTCTAGACACACACACACACACACACACACACACACACACACACACACACACACACACATACACATACACACTACACATTGACACACACACACAAACACACACAAACACACACACACACACACACACACACACACACACACACACACACACACACACAGTCTGCATCCATGGTGCACACATACACACAGCACCTGTTTTACATATGGAGGCCCTAATGACACTGGGGGTGTGTTTGCATAATCAGGTGCGATCCATCTGTTCAAACATCCTGAGCGGTGAACCTGTGACACGGGGAGGGCTCATGTGGGGGCAGAGGGCTCTCTCCCTGTCGCCACGGCCACAGGAGTTAATGGCTCCAGGTCAATTACCACACACCGTGGGAGAGGAGAGTGCACGCACACACACAACACACACATCCATACATGCACCTACTCAGACACACACAGACAGTGAGACAGACATACATACGCACACATACACACACACCCACAGGCAAGCATACACACACACACACACACACACACACACACACACACACACACACACACACACACACACTCACTCATATACAGACATACACACACAGATACATATAGGCACGCACACACTAAATACACACACACACGAATGTAAGTTAACCCATTTAGACCGGGAGCGCATTACCGCTGTTCTACCACTAAGACCGGGAGAGCTGTTGCGCATTTCTACCTTTAAGATCGGGAAAGCGGATAAGGCATTTTTTCGGCCATTCATCATCGGTTTCCTAATAAAATTTACCCGAAAATGCACGTGAAATTGACATGCGGACTCGTGTCATTGTTTTGAAATATGGATGACCTCAATTTCAGTGCAGGGAGTTCAGAAGTTAGTGACGGAAGCGATATAGATGATGATAACAATGCCCTCGCTGGAGTGTGTTCAGAGTTATCAAAGACGCGTACGTGGTCGAATGTAACTGTCCCTGAAATGAAAACTTTCGTTGGGCTATGCATTAGCATGGGGCTACTTGTTCTGCCTGCACGGAGAGATTATTGGAGACACACTAAACATCTCTTCAAGACTCACTTCTCTGACGCCATGGCACGGGACCGATTGTATGCTATGTTTCTGGATTATTTTATATTTTCTTCTGAATATGTAGAAAAATAAATCACACTTGTTATGAAACCCACAAGTGTAAACTCTCAAATACTTTTGGAATTTTGTCTCTATGTGCGTCAGAGGCTGAGAAATCACTTATTTAATAGGCGTTGACATTATTGTTGAAAAACCTCAGGATCTGGGAGGTTGTTTTAAAATCACCCTTAGGATTTTCAGGCCTTTTTCCCAGGCGTTTTAGGTCTTAATGGGTTAAGGAGTGTAAAGCCATGACACCAGGTGCTGTCCCAGTGGGTTCCTCCCTGCCCCTGCAGCACCAGTCATTTAGCCCCACTGCCACTCATTTCCCCTCACTGCAGGACCAGGGCTCAAGCCAAACACATGACGCCACTCATAGCCAGATAGCTAGCCTAGCGGGCCAGAGCAGCAGGACACAGGATAGCACCCTATCAGGTACTACTTACTGTTACATGGACGGCTAATTGATCTGAACAACACATACACACACACACACACACACACACACACACACACACACACACACACACACACACACACACACACACACACACACACACACACACACACACACACACACACACACACACACACACACACACACACACACATAAGGGTACACAGACAGATGCACAAAGTGATAGACGTAAACAAACACAAACACATCCAGAAAGGCCATACGCAGCCACATAGACACAACAGCACAAACACACCCAATAGCACACATACACAGCCACACACAGCCACACACATATACACACACACACACCAGGTGATACCTGCAAGGCACTGAACTCGTGGATGATCTCGGAGATGACGTAGATGGTCTCTGCGTCGGGGAGGAGGGAGTTGGTGACGGGCGTGACGATGTCGAAGGCACACTCCAGCAGCTCCCTGGGGTGTGAGCGGTCCAGCTTCCGGGGCCGAAACACTCGCTCTATGCTGTACCTGTCACGGCCACAGACTACATGTAAGAGAACTGGACAAAGCCTCTGTGACCTCTGTAAAATCTGGGAATTTAACTAATGGATTCTAAAAAAAAAAAAACACCCTCCTCAGAATGGACCCGAAAACTACCGAAAAACATACCAAAACCATTTTTAAACCAGGCTGTAAATATGCTTATTTTTGCTATGGGAAGTTGCTCGATTCTGCAGCTAGTCTGCAGTGGACATGTGAGGTATTGCAACTTTAGAACGTCCAGTTTATTATTTTGATTTCATTTTATAAGTAAATGCTATTTTAAAATGCTTCTAGCTTGAGACTAGGCTTGTTTATTCACAGGATTACTTTTTTAAAAGTTGGGGTTTCAATGAAACTACCAACCTAAAAAATGTGACTGTGTCATTCTGCCTGTTTTTCCTGTGAACTCATATAGTCAGTGGCGTACCTATGACGCATGAAATGCATCACACCACTGCTTCTTCTGAAAACTTGCTCAATGCTGTATATGGAATATCAAGAGTATGAGTTGGAGAAATACCACACAGCTGAGGCTGCTACTGTTGCAGCTAGCAAGGCTAGGGACCCTCAGCATCAACCCAACAAGGAAGGAGAAGCAAAAAACACATAACTGAAGAGGCATATTTCAAGTTAAGATTACGGTGAATTACTTGTGAAATATACCTCGAATCTTCCCTAATGTGAAATGACGAATGATGAATGGTAATTATGGTAAAAAAAAGTTTGTTTTGCTATTGAAGCATTCCGAATACTTCAGCATCAAGAATTCCACTTGTAAAAGGACCTTGGTGCAAGCAGTGAGGTCTGAGGAACTGTAATAAGTACTTACCGTTTCACATGTGAGATGTTGTTTCGGGCTATGTATCTTGCAAAGGCCACCTGCAGATCACAGTCACAAGGAAGACAATGAACAGACAGAGAGAAGGGCGGAAAGAGGGAGAAAGAGAAAACAAAAGAAAACACAAAAACAGGATGAGAAATGCATGCTGGGAGACGCAAAACAGCGCTGTGGAGATCAAAAGCACTGATGGTTCTTCATGCTTTAATGAACACCAGAACTACAAGATGCTAGATGGGAGATGCCATTGTGGCCATTGGAGTAACTGTACTTGTGTGAAATTCCTGGTTGTTTTGCTAATGTTTGATGTGTGTGCGTGTGCGTGTGCGTGTGTGTGTGTGTGTGTGTGTGTGTGTGTGTGTGTGTGTGTGTGTGTGTGTGTAATGTGGAGACTGAATAAGCTTACTGTCTGGCATGTTAATTCAGAGTAATTAATGACCTGATGATTGTGTCAAAGCAGTGGAATTAACACTGTGACGTTAAAATAATCTACGAGTGACATTACAGGGTGCTTTTCCAGTTTTGTCTATGGTCTTAACCTCTCTACCCACAGGTCATACAGTAGTGTTTTTAACTTCCTGTGTGACGTACCCGCAGGTCATAGGGCAGCGTGACCAGCATGCCGCTGTGGTCCATGAAGCAGGCCAGCTCACACCCCTCATACACCGTCCGGTTCCTGGGCAACAGCAGTGGCGTCTGGAGACGCACAGCACCTGTGTGTGTGTGTGTGTGTGTGTGTGTGTGTGTGTGTGTGTGTGTGTGTGTGTGTGTGAGTGTGTGTGTGTGTGAGTGTGTTTGTGTGTGTGTGTGTGAGTGTGTGTGTGTGTGTGTGTGTGTTTGTGTGTGTGTGTGTGTGTGTGTGTGTGTTTGTGTTTGTGTTTGTGTTTGTGTTTGTGTTTGTGTTTGTGTTTGTGTGTTTGGAAGGAGATGGTTCAAAGGCAAAAGACTTAAGATTTTAACATAAATCGGATAAGAGGAAAGCTGTTGGGCATCAACTTGTAGAAGACATACACACTGAGCCAACACAGACCATTCTGCATGTTAACACAAAGGAGATCAACACTTATGACTGTGGAGCAGCTGTGGTCTTGAGGTTAGGGGAGGAGTCAGCCTTGTCACCAGGGTAGCAGGGTTGCAGGCTTGAGTTCTTGTGCCAGCAGGAGAAATGTGTGTTTGTGGGACATGAGCAGTCAGTGCTCTGCTTCAACGTAATTCAGAGTTGCCCAATGGCCCAGGTGTTCACATATGTGTCATGGTCTGTATTGTGTGTGTGTGTGTGTGTGTGTGTGTGTGTGTGTGTGTGTGTGTGTGTGTGTGTGTATTCATTACTCAATCCTCCTAATCGCACTTATCACGATAGGGTCAGATGCTGAGATCAAAAGAGTATCTATCTCTTAAGCAACACACATCACACCCCTAAGGCACAACCTCACGTATGTAAAATAAAAAGCCACTTAAGCCACAACACGTACTATTATTACGCTTACGTCTGTGTGTGCCACACACATCAATAAATCACGGAGACCAAACCACAGGCTTTCCCCTGGGGTGGGGTAGACATTCATCAGTACAACAACACCTCTCACACGTGTAGCCTCAGGTCAGGCTAAACAAAGGGCTGTTGGGACACACACACACACACACATGCTAAGCCCCATCTATCCTGCAGCATGAGTGTGCGACTGTGAGAGAGCCAGCCAAGCTAGCGCATGATGCCCACATATTGGTTCCATATTGTGCCACGGAGAGGGAAAAGCAACAATACAAAATACAACAGCACCAGTGCTTTTATTTGGCCGGATAAATAGAGGCATGTGTGGAAAGGCAGCATGAGAATTCCCCAATGCCCCCTTCTCTCCATCTCTCTTTCCCCCCCATTTCTCCTCAGCTCTGTTTCCCCTCTTTCTTTTTCTCTGACTCACTCACTCTCTGTGCCTTACACTAATCCTTTCCCGCTTTCTTACAACCCCCCCAACCCCCCCTTTTCCACACTTCTTCCATCTCCCCCATTTCCCGCTTCTCTCTCTCTTTCCCTCTCTCTTTACCCCTTTTTCCTTTCTCTTTCCCTCCCTCTCGTACAGTCTTTCTCTTTCATATCTCTCTCATTATCCTCTCATGATTTTTTCCTGTCTTTCCCACCCTTGGCCCCCTTTCTCTGTCTTTCTTTTCTCTCTCCCTCTCTCTCTCTCTCTCATGGCAACTTGTGGCTTCCCCCTCATATACTGTCCCTGCTCACATTAGGCTGCTAACAGCTTTGTAGGCCCCCACCCTCACAGGCTGACAATGGGCTCAGCCCAAAACCACTTCCCCGAACAAGCTTTCTGGGGTAATATCTCAGCCTTGGCCTGCTGTTTGTGTGGTCGGGGACGATGATGGCACAACACCGGGAAAAAAAAGGCACTCACACTGTGTGTGTGCGTGAGTGTGTGTGTGTGTGTGTGTGTGTGTGTGTGTGTGTGTGTGTGTGTGTGTGTGTGTGAGTGTGTGTGTATTAAGACTAAGGCTGGCGTGGAGGTGGCAGAGGTAATGGTGGTAGTGGTGGTGCTGCCTCGTGTGTGTGTGTGGGTGTGTGTGTGTGTGTGTGTGTGTGTGTGTGTGTGTGTGTGTGTGTGTGTGTATTAAGACTAAGGCTGCCGTGGAGGTGGTGGAGGTAATGGTGGTAGTGGTGGTGCTGTCTCGTGTGTGTGTGTGTGTGTGTGTGTGTGTGTATTAAGACTAAGGCTGCCGTGGAGGTGGTGGAGGTAATGGTGGTAGTGGTGGTGCTGTCTCATGTGTGTCAGAGCAGAGTGGCCCTTGAAGGAGACTCTAAGCGCTGTGTGTGTGTGTGTGTGTGTGTGTGTGTGTGTGTGTGAGTGTGTGAGTGTGTGAGTGTATGTGTGTGTGTGTGAGAGGGGAGCGGCCCTTGAAGGAGGCTCTAAGCACTGTTGTCAAACACGAGTGCATTTCCACCGTGTGTGTGTGTGTGTGTGTGTGTGTGCCCTGAGAAGGAGACTCTAAGCGCTGTTGTCAAACACGAGTGCATTTCCACCATGCAGGCTGGCTGGTTGGCTCGCACGCGGCGTGACTCACCGTGCTTTCTGAAGATCCGGGTGATTGTTTCGTACACATACTGTTGCAGTTTGGCGCTGCTGAAATTAAAACTGCCCTGGAGCGAGGCAAAACAGAAGGGAGTGGGGGGTAAGGGTGGGGTGAGAGGAGAGGAGAGGGGGGAGAGAGGGGGAGAGGGAGAGGGTTAGACACACAGAGGGCCATTGATGAGGCACAAACACACAGCCAGCCTTATGCATCCCAGATGAAGAAGGGCACGGGACTGCCCCGCATAAAAGGCTCCACGTTGCCACCTAGAGGTGAAAATATGACCAGCCATCCAACAAACCCTGGGAAAATCTATTCTCTGAGGTCACTGCTATGAACCGACAGGCAACATTTCCAAAACTAAAAAGGAGCTTGAGGGAGTTGTGATGACAAAGAGGAGAGGATAGTGGAATTGATCCCATGAAAGCAACGGCTGAAGATATATGGCTCTCCACAGTAAACTGTGTATGTTTTAAGGCCTAGCTGAGACTTGCTGACACTCCAAGGAGCCACGCTAACCTGCGGCCATGTGGTAGTGATTGTGTGGAAATGGGAGCTTTAGACAGGACTACTGTGATGCATGCTTTCGCTGTTGCTCAGTGCACCTTTGATAAATGAGTTATACGGTTCACTTTTGAGGCAAATGGAAGAACAGCGCAATGCCCTGTGTGTAATAATGGCAGTGCTTCATCAATCACAGCAGTAATAAACTATACACCTACAATGGAAGGATATCCTGTTCCATCTCACAGACCTCAAAGCTAAAGGCTTACATAACAAAACTTTAAAGCTAAATGCATATCATAACAATATCTATTTGCTATACTGATCGTCCAGCAGTTAAATGCACTGTAGATATCTACTGAAATAACATTGGTCAATTCTACCAACTAGGACAATAACATGGAAATGGAAAAGAAAAACTCAGATTTTCCATGAAGGAGTGCACCAATCAGTAAGAGAGCTGAGGCTGTCCTGTCCCTCAGGTACAGACAATCATGAGAACAAAGGCAAAGTCCACAACACACCAGTGCGTTTCTGCCATGCATCCCCAAAAAAAGCATTGTGTGGGTGCACACTGGTATTGCGGACTTTGCCTTTGTTCTTAGGCTTTCCTTTTTGGGTCCAGCATCCAGACTGCTTGAGGCGAATATGCACATTTCAGGCCTATACAGGGAATTATGGGATGTGGACTTGAGTATAGTGAGCGTATGAATGAGGGTGAGGGCGAGGCTGAGGCTGAGGTGCATAAGTGCTGTAAGTAAATGTCCAGACAGGGCCTATATTACAAGCATTCAGCAGCTTTCCTATCTGACTGCATATCTAACGAGTGATCGTAAGCAGAAATGGCATCGAGGATTCTCAGCAATTTTTTCCACTCGTGGGGTCAGTTTTCAAGCTGTACACCGCTGTCACAATCACTATGGTAGCAGAGACACAAAAGCAGTAACTTAAGAAAGAATTTTTGTGGACGCTTAGGTCCATGACATTT
>CM059278.1:31170445-31190445 GCA_030347295.1 Setipinna tenuifilis
AGGAAGTTCAGTGTGAATCAATCTATAGGCCTGTTGTTTGAGGTCACCCGATGAGTGCTGCTGGTAGGTAAAAGAGATTTTTTTAAAGTATATTTTTTGCCTTTCTTCTGATAGGACAGTAAAGAGCAGGGCAGGACGTGAGTGGGAGAGAGATGGGGTAGGGTTGGGAAAAGACCCAGGTCGGATTTGAATTCGAATGAGAAATATGACCGAATAGCATAGGAAAATGAAACTAAAAGGTAGTTTATACATCCCATTCAGTTAACATTTGCTATTAATTCATTATTCAGTCTATGTTGTATTAAATGCTCTTGTTTTTTTTTCTCCTACCAACAGCACTCTGTGACCTCGAACAACAGGGCTAGTGACTGACTGACACCAAATTTCCCCTTTAAGGTCTCTTTATTTGGACTACAGCATGATTCTGATGCAGTCTTGCATGACTACAGTGTTTATGAATGCATCCTGTATGCCTGTGCCCAGAGGCCCAGTGTAGCAGCCATTTGCAGTTAAAATCGACAAGTGTTTCACCAGGTTTGTTTATGCTCTTATTCACCTTCCCAAAATGAATGGGGTTCAGAGTACAGTCCAAAAACAGCAGTGGTCCAAAACAACTAATTTTACTCATTTGTATGATGTTCTGTTATTTTGATACAATGAATGGAAGAACAATACATGTTTTTTTAAAAGTGGAAAATAAGCATGTTTTCAGCAAAAAAAAAAAATGTGGATTGTGAGTGAACTTCATGGGAAAAAAAAAGTAAATGTGGATTGTTTGGTGGATTAAATTGTAAAAAGTAAGCGAGGACTGTTTGTTCCGTTCTGACTCAAACTGGGCTCAGACAAACCAAACAAGCTGAGCCGGAGAGAGAGACAGATCCATAATGAGAGTGCATGTGCTCGGGCCTGTGTACAGGTTTACCTACGCTTTCCAAGCATCATCTGTCTCTCGCCAGAGAGCCCCATTTTACAGCTAAGTCGCGCAAACGGTCAAAGTCCCCCCAGCCCTCAGGGATGTTTTTCAGAAAAAAAGAAAGGAAAAAAAAAACCAACTCAGATCCAAACAAGTTACACTTGTGCCTGGTGTGCCAGTGCAGTGAAAACTTCCAGAACCTTCTTGGGAGGAGCTAGTGGTGCCGAACAGGCTCCTTGGCTCCAGCTTACCTGTGGGGTCCGGCTTCAGCACCAGGCCCGAGCTGTTCTCCTCAACCTCCAGCTTGCCTGCAGCCTGCAGAGGGCAGACACAGAGCACACTAGAGTCAGGCAAAAACAAACACACACACACACACACACACACACACACACACACACACACACACACACACACACACACACACACACACACACACACACACACACACACACACACACACACACACACACACACACACACACACACACACACACACACACACACACACACACACACACACACACACACACACACACACACACACACACACACACACACACACATCTTAAGCCTAGGTGCTACACCACAGTGAACAGGCCTATAATATGTGAGGGATAATGGCCGACGAGGTGACCAGGACATAATGGTGAGGTGGAGGCGAGGCCAAGTCATTATTTCCATGGAACTGGTCACCTCAAAGGCCGTTATGCCTTTTATCTCCCGTTTGTATTTATGATATCATTTTATATGCATAAACTACCGAAATAAATGGTCAATATGCAAACTTTATAGCACCCATTAAGAAAAGTAGAGAGTGAACTAGTCATTTAATCGTTAATTTGGCTACTAGAGTTGTCATGGTTACAATAAATAAGCACGGTGATTTAACTTTTTAATGTCTACTTCAAAGGTAGCCAGTTACACAAAGTTACTTCCCACCTCATCAGCCAATAAGAAAAGAGAATTCCATTGTTAAGGGAGATAGGAAGTAGATAAAGTCCACAACACGACTAAAATTCTCGCAACACGCTTTTAATAGTGACATTTCAGGCGTAAGCACTTCCTCAGACATAACACCTACAGTATACATCTGATAAAGAGCTAAAGCCTGACTTCACTATTTAAAGTATGACTGGGAACATATTACTGGTGTTGCAAACTTTATCTACTTCACTGCAGAGACAGGGCAAAGCCATGCCTTCTATCTTTGGAACTACAATCACACACAAAAACACTAAAAGCTTGGGCAAAGTGATGCCTCCTCTCTCTAAAGCTACAAACACACCCGAAACACTGAGAGCTGAGGCAAAGTGATGTGCTTTCTCTCTGTGTAAATCTACATAGACAGAAATAGAATTTGGGGGAGGAAAGGTGTTTTTTTCTCTTTCTGACAGCAAACACAGACAGCCAAGCCCGGCTGAGTTATTTCATGTCCTTAATGCACATTAGTTGGAGACAGGACCTAAAGAACATAAGCACAGCTGAGGCTGATAGCAAAGGCTATCTACAGTATATCTCCATCATTACAAAAAAAGCAATAAAACGCAAATACACATATATAAAAAAGATTGCCTCATCTTTTTCCTTAATTGAATTTGACTAAATTAAATTAAGATTACACTTTATTGTTTTACTGATAATCTTATTAATTTTACCCTGCACTGCTACAAACTTCCAATAAATGAGATCGTCTCTCTTGTGTACGCCTTTGCGTTCCAGGCACATGATGATCGCATTCGAACATAAACACTTAAGTGCGCTTAAGCGTCCAAGATAAAGAGCTTTTTTGTTTTCTCATGCATTATGACCGACATGTCTACACACCACGTTGGCAGGATGGTCCGTGGCCAAGCCGAAGTCCCCAATCTTCACATGGTCCTGAGAGTCAAGAAAAATGTTGACTGGCTTCAGGTCCCGGTGGATCATTCCCTGCAGAGAGAGAAAGAGAGAAAGAAAGAGAGAAAGAGAGAGAGAAAGAAAGAGAGACTTCATGTGTGAGGGATGAGACAATCTGTTGCCGTGGGTCCAGCATCACAGGATCTCATTAATCTGTCTCTGCATCCCTCTCCTCCAGGGTCTGTCCTGCTCTTTAACAGCCTAGCTAATCCATGATTGGTCCAGATGGGTGATTTTTATCATCGGATGAATGAAAGGAAACAGCTAACCCAGTTCTGTGTTTATCCATCCCCATGCCGAGTTCCTGAAAAGAACTTGGCAGTCCTCACACTCTGTGTTTTTCACTCTGTCTCTCTTTTACTCTTATTCTCCCTTGCACTCTCTGCAGGCCCCAGGTCTTTAATGTGTTATGACCGGTTGGGGTTTGACACTCCTGCCTCGTTCCAACTGCAGAGCTCAAGTTCAAACGGATCCTGCTTTTGTTATTTCACACGTTTCCTGTTTTCTTTGACACACTCTTTCTCTCTCTTTCTTCCTCTCTCTCCATCTCTTGCTTTCCCTGAAGCACAGCTGTTACCGTCTCACTCCATCCTTCTCTTTCTTTAACCTACATTACTGTTTTCATTTCCTGACGCCCTTATACCATAGGCGGCATTTCCTGCACTGTGTCATTGTAACTGGACTCGACCGGACCGGGCCGGACATGAAGCTAGCAATGATTACAGATAGCGGAGATGAGGAAACCTGCTCGTGGATGTAGGCCAGGCCGTCCAGGATCTCCCTGAAGAGCCTCCAGAAGCGGCTGCTGTCCAGGTGTAGCGCCTGGTCAATGGTGTCCCGCAGTGTGCTCTTCTCACAGTACTCCATCTGCACATGGAAGAGAAGGAGAGTGCAGCTTCAGCACCACAGCACTAGGCAACACTGCCCCCTGGTGGGGGGCCAGTATCTAAACTCACATGAACTCAACAAAGTGTAATCCAACATTGCAGTTAATCCACCCATACTACAGTGTAAATTCTATAAATGCACAATTCGGAAATGTTGGGCCAATACCGATACCAATATGTCAGTATCAAGTTCAGTGCACCACTAGCATATACAAATACAACCTTTTGATAAGATCTCCTTTGATTACTAGGTGTGTAAAAAAGAAAAAGAAAAAATATATTTACATATATTTTTTTAAACAGTTTGAATATTGTGTTGATTTATGTGTTAAATGTATACAGACATTGACTACATGTACACAGATGTGAAGTGGTGCCAGTGCTCTACACTGCAGGCACCAATCTGAGCTAAAGGCAAAGTTAGCTGGACCCAGTAGCAAAGGTGTGTGCGACTGACCTGTATGTAGAGATAGTGGGCTATGAGAGGGGGCTTCTCTGCATCTGAGCTCTCCGCAGTGTCCACTGCACCGCCCCTCTTGCTTGGCTCCTCCTGCCAATGGAAACACACATTCGATGTTAGAGGAGTCCCCATCACACTGTACAGTGATAACAAGGCCCAAGGGCTTTGCCATGGTATACCTTGAGTATACCTTGGTCCAGAGCCCTGCAAAGCTCATCTGTGCCTCCTCACCTCGGCAATACAGCCAGCTGGAGCTGAGCTCCCTCTGCTACAGTACTTATAGTAATACAATAAAGTGAGATATTGACGAATGTGAGTAAAGAAGGGCTCCCAGTCCTTACAAAAGGCAATTTATCCACTGGGTATACTTGTTATTAGAGTTCAGCCCAGCTGCTTGGCTCTGCCAATGGAAACACACATATGATGCTAGAGGAGTCTCCATCACACAGCATAGTGATGGTAACTAGGCCCAAGGGCTTTGTCATGGTTATACTAGTTATTAGACTTCAATGCAGCTGCTTGGTGTTACCTTGATGATAACGAATTTTTATCCATATGAATAAGCTTGTTTTATATAAAAAATTACCTAATTTTGCCTTTTTACACTTACTAACAGTTAAAATGGCATTGCAACAAAAGATGTGTAAACTACACATGAAATTACAAATGTGGGACATGGGGCTAAAAAAACTCACTGGAGTATAATTGCTCCCGCTGTCGTCCCCATTCTCAAAGATGATGTCACTCTCTGAATCACCATCAGATGTGCTGAAAATGGGACAAGTAGTACAGCACATTACTACAAGACAAAAACAAACATTTTGCATGCATGCGTGCACAAACACACTAACTAAAAACACATACACACAGAGACATGCATTCTCATTAATACATAAACAGATAAAGCCATAGTTGTTGCTTACACATATGTAATTATATAATTTTAGAAATATAATTTGAAAAGTGCTTTGTTCTTTCCCTTCATTATGCTCTGCATATGTGCTTTGCAGAATTCATAATAGTTACTATTGTACCCTGATGATTTGCACACACATGCACACACACACACACGCGCACACATGCACACGCACACACAGACACGCGCACACATTTTTCAATCACACATGTCTACACATATGCAATGTGCCTTCCAAAATTCATAACAATTATTATTCCCTTGATGATACAAGCTTATACAAGCACACACACTTACACACACACACACACACACACACACACACACACACTTACACACACTTACACACACGCACTGTCCCAGCACTCAACCACCCCCCCACACACACACACACACACACACACACACACCCCCACCACCCCTGCCCTCACAGGAAGGACGGCCCGAACACGTCGGCCTCTTCCTCCTCCTCGTCTCCGCTGCTGCTGGTCTCCTGGCCGCTGCACTTGGCGCTGGAGGACCTCTCGATGGACGTGCTCCACTCCACTGAGCTGGCCAGCGCGGGCGGGGGCGCCGCGTCCTCCACGTCCATCTCGGGGAGGCCCAGCTCGTTAAGCCGGGGGCCCGCCGCCAGGGCTGAACAACAAACAGGGCAAACACAATAAACATTAAGAAAAAAAATGATATACAGTGATCCCCCATCTATCATGGCCCTGCAATAGGTAAAAAGCCACAAGACCATATAGTGCAGTGGTTCGCAAACTTTTCTGCTGGGGCCCCCCTTATGGACCTAAGAATATTTTCGCGCCCCCCTCCCATCCCCGTCCACCGCCATACAGTTTTTTTGTCTATTAATGTTGCCAAAATTTCCACTTTGGGAACCACTGATATAGTGTATGCATTATTGAATTATTACTGCATTTTAATCAATATTCTTATGTTACAGTATAGTTATTATAAATTATAGCATTAATAACTTTTCTTTAGCATTAGCAATAATGGAAAAAATCCGCAATATAGCACGACCACAAAAGCTGAACTGCAATATAGCAGTGAATCACTGTACATAAAATAAATAAAAAAGGTAAAAAAATGTATAAATGAATTAATATTTGCTATAAATGTCCTATATTGTTATCACAACTTTTTTGATACTGCCCGTTTAATATCATCTGGATTAAAACCTGTCTTTGAAGGCACAGAGCTTCCAACATCTCACATCCCGGCCTTATTTGCTCCATGTCACCAGTTATACCAGTTATGGAGTTAAACAGTCTACATTTCAGTGAGGTGTACAACTGTGCAAGTGACAAATTAATCCATCTTCATGAATCAGCCAGCCCTACCTGCCACCCTGCAGGTGGGGGTGCCGGGGGGTCCCATGGGGGCGCCCCCGCCCCTCTCTGGGGTGCTCTGGGCAGCCGAGCTGTCGCTGCTGCTGAGGACGCCGGTGGCGGGGGTCTCGTGCCGCTCGATCCAGGCGTTGTAGTAGCGCACAATGTTCTCATGGTTCAGACGCGACAGCAGCGTCACCTCGCCCTTGATGCGGCGGAACTGACGGCTCGCCGGGTTCACCTGGATACGCTTGACCGCGTAGTAGCAGCCATCCAGCTTGTTCTGCACCTGGTGTGTGTGTGTGTGTGTGTGTGTGTGTGTGTGTGTGTGTGTGTGTGTGTGTAGGGGGAGGGAATGGGAAGAATAAAGAATGAAGAAAAGAATGAAAAAGAAAAAAAGACAGATAAATTCTACCTGTCTCATTTTCCCATGCTTCTATTTTGACGTGTGTTTAACTGTTAAAGTTCATCCTAACATTCATTTGTTTTGAATAATGTGTATGAGTTGCACTTTTCATACTAAGTGTACTTGACAAGTGCTGTTGTACTGTATCCACCTTGATGACAGCACCAAAGGCCCCTTTTCCCAGCAGCTGCAGCTCCTCAAACTCGTTGTAGTAGCGGGAGAACTGCTTTTGCACGTGCGGACTGAAGGGGGCGCTGAGGAGGTGGCTGCGGGGAACCACAGTGGACGCAAAGTCGTCGCCAATATCTGAGGAGAACAAGCCAAGACGATGACAGTCACACAGAGATTTTAATGACAAAAGGCATGAAAAGGTAAAGGTGTGCAAATAAATTAAACAATGTGTGTGTGTGCGTGTGTTTGTGAATTATGACAATGTGTATATGTGTACACCTATTAGTATGTATGGGGAGTGGATGCAAGAGCGTGTAATTAATTGTAATAAAGAAAACTCGTTATACTTGTCCTGTGTGTCAGTACAGATGAAAATCAATGTACTGTGCCTAATGTGAAGGAAAGCGTGTGAGTGTGTGTGTGTGTCTGTGTGCTTAACACCATCTGGGCTGGCGTCCTAGCACTGTGTTCGTGAGTATTTAATACCCTCTGCGTTGGTGTCCTGGCACTATGTGTGTGTGTGTGTGTGTGTGTATGTGTGTGTGTGTGTGTGTGTGTGTGTGTGTGTGTGTGTGTGTGTGTGCTTAATACCCTCTGCGTTGGTGTCCTGGCATTGTGTGTGCGTGTGCATGTGTGCGTGTGTGTGTGTGTGTGTGTGTGTGCGTGTGTGTTAATACCCTCTGGGCTGGCGTCCTGGGACTGTGGTGTGGTTTTGGGGGAGGGGCAACGTAGGAATGGATGATCCAGAAGCTGATGGGCTGTCCAACGGTCAGCATCATTAAGACACAAACACCTGCAAAACACACACACACACACACACACACACACACACACACACACACACACACACACACACACACACACACACACACACACACACACAGTGCCTCGGTGAAAAAAAAAATTACATCTGAATCCCATACTTTTTCACCACCACCACCACAACAACAATCTTTTTGAACAAAACACTCACATAAACACACACAGGCGCACACACCTTGAAACTATTACAGTCCATTCCAACACATAATTACACACGTCACTGTCAATTGAAAGCAAAACGGATGCCACCATGTGTACTGACGCAAAGTTCTCACACACACACACACACACACACACATGTGCATCACATCATGATGGACTATTGCTCCGTCAGCTCACTCAGGACCCCAAACACACACACACACACACACACACACACACACACACACACACACACACACACACACACACACACTTCCTGCTGAAACAGAGCGTGGCTGGGCACAGGGAGGCTGCTGTGGAAACTTCCAGTGTGTTCTCTCAGTAATTATAGCGCTGGCAGACCAGCAGTGATCTGGCACATTCCTAGCGTAGCTCCGCACTAGCAACTAGCCATCATCAAACACCTCACCCTCACCCAGCATCCAACCCGTGTTTCCCACACACAGACCAACGCATGGCGGGCCACCACACAATCAACACCCACTGCCACAAATTGGTTCGGTGGTATTTTTTCCACACCAACGTGATCTTAAAATATAACCAACAGTCAACTAGAACTATAAGAACTATCATTCAACTCTGCCCAACTTTGTCTCTGGCTCACATTGTCGTTCACATTTGAAATATTTTCAGGGGTGAAATACAGCTTTTCCACTCATGGATACAAAAAACATTGCCTGCGCCACACAGCAAGGCTGCCTATTACTGCTGATACAGAACAGAACTTTGCAAGTTGTTTAGAGTTTGCTTTAGTTAGCCCTGCCAGCCTTAGCCCACTAACAACTGATTTGTGGATAACAAACACCCAGCATCCAACCCACCATCACTGCTCTAACCCTGGGGCTAGAGGGTGAGGCCTTCAGTCAGCCATTCAGAGCGATGGGAAAAGTCCCTACATCAGCTCCAAGGCTGAAGTCACAAAACAGGGTTGGCTAGTATGTACCAATACTGATGTCCTGATATGTTTGACTGAATTAAATACACAAGCCCCAGGGTTAAAATGGAAAGATGTGTCATGCTTCTGTCAATAAGGCTTCACATGCAAAAGTGGAAACAAAAGCAGTGCACAGGCTGTATCCAAATGGACCCAAAAGCAAGTGGTAGTACTTAGAGTTAGACACTAAAGATAACTGACAGTTAGACACTAAAAATAACTAACAACTGTCTGCAAGAACCCCACACAGTTTTGTTTCTATTTAGCAAAAAAGCCACTTTTTAATAACTGAATACGCCCCTTGCAGTTTGGCAGCCTGAAGACTAAGACACACACAGCGCACACAAAAAGAACATCAATTTACAGCACACACCCACACCAAATACACACCCCTCCCTTCTAAAAAGTCATGTCATAAACTATTGTGTCGTTACTATGTAGTAATGTTTTTTCCCTTGATCTGCCCCTTCTTATTTTATTGTTGTTTTTTGTGCTTTATTGTTGCACTTGTTTGTACTTCTTTTGAATGCACAAATAAAAACTAAAAAGAAGAAACAATCACTAAACCAACGCTCTCTTTCTCTGTCCCTACGGTGAAGTATATATGTCTGTAGTGTCCCTGCCCTGAGAAACTTATTCACATGCACCTCCCTATATGTATAAAGGTTGTCTGCTTACTCTGTGTCCCTTTACAACACTGTTTGCTTATGTCCTCCTTTTTTGTAAGCTGCTTTGGATAAAAGTGTCTGCCAAATGTAATGTAATGTAAAGTGGTCTCACTTGCGCAGGAAGTCCTGGAAGTCTGCATTGAGGCCGCTGGGCAGCGTGGGTGGGTACTCCTGGGCCTCCTTGCCCTGCTGCAGAGCCAGCAGCATGAGCCCCAAGCTCCAGACGTCGCCCTTCTTGCCCGTCCTGCTAGGGGGCGCCGCGTCCTCGCTGAATCGCACCCGGGCCTGCTCGAACACGTCCTCGCGGCACACGTCGGCCAGCCGCTTGGCCAGGCTGTAGTCGGACAGACGCACGTCTCCGCAGGCGTCCAGGAGCACGCTGCTCGCCGCCAGCTGCTTGTGCACCACCGAGTTGCTGTGCAGGAAGTCGAGCGCGGACACCAGCTGGGCAGCGTGGCGGCGGAGGGCATCGATGGGCACCGGCGTCCCCGTAGCCAGCCCCGCCGCCAGGCTGCTGGCCCCGGCCACGTGCTCCACCAGCAGGTCCACCACCAGGCAGTCCTCCCGCTCGCTGCAGCTCAGCGCCCGGTACTGCACCAGGTTGGGGTGCTCCAGCTTCAGCAGAGAGTTCAGCTCACTCTCCGCACCGTGGATCTGAGATGGGATGGATGGATGGATGCAGTGAAGATGCTTATTACTCATTCTGGACATATTGGATATTATATTATATATTTTATAATATCACATTATTATCATTATTTTGAGATGATGATAATCACTTTTGGTCCACTGTGTTACATTAAATGTGCCAAGTAATAAAAAACTGACTGACAGACTGGATCCATAAAATAGCCACATGAAAACCAATATTTGCCATAACTGTAAAAACTCGAAACACTGTACATTTACTGAACTGTAACATTTGGTATATTTACAACATTCTTGAGCCAATAGAGTCAACCGTCACCTGTTTCTTGCACTTCTCTATCTTGTCGCGCTCCTGACTGGTGAGGAACTTGCCCATCTTCTTGCTCCAGCGCAGTGTCCACTCGTACACCACCGCAAAGTCTCCCGTGGTGGCCTCAAAGGCATAGTACACACTGCGGCCCAGCCGGTCATTCTCTCCTGCTCCATCAACACACACACACACACACACACACACACACACAGAATATATATGCATGGTATACATACTGCAAGTGCATAGACAAGTGCACACGTAAACACATGCGCATACACAGACTGTATATTGTATACATATTTAAACATATACACACATAAAAATGCATGAGCCCACACACACATATGCACACAAACAAACAAGTCTACACAGACATATGAGCACATGCACACACACGCGCACACACACACACACACAAAAGCATGGTAATGCTAATTTATCTTGTATTAAATACTGCACTCATTCTCTACACAGTACTGGTCAGAGGCGTA
Source organism: Setipinna tenuifilis (assembly GCA_030347295.1). Taxonomy (NCBI): domain Eukaryota; kingdom Metazoa; phylum Chordata; class Actinopteri; order Clupeiformes; family Engraulidae; genus Setipinna; species Setipinna tenuifilis. The sequence continues at coordinate 31,181,467 of CM059278.1, forward strand.
TACACAACATGGCCACAGCACTCTGGCAGAGACATGTGACATATGGCTGGTTGAGAAGACCACAACAAATTCTTAGAGGTGACAAGTGCCAGCTGAAGCAGGAACGCAGGAACGCCAAAGGGAATAACAACTCCATGGTTTTATCTCACAGAGAAGTTCTAGATCTTGTGCAAAACTGCCAACTCCTTCAAAATGTAAGAAAAATTACCATTTTCTGTTTAGGTTCTACCTGAGTCAGGCAATAAGTACATTTTATTTATGTAGCACCTTGCTGAAAATGGAAGGTCACCAAGAACTTCACTGTGCTGCTGGCATCCGGTTTGCAGCCCCATCCCCCAACCCTCACACCTTTAGTTAATCATTGCCCAACCACCATCATGCCACCATCAGCGCTTACCTATACATTTGCCTTTATGCACCACCACCTCTCCTATGGTGCTGTTGCAGAAGTGCAGGACCTCCGCACGTGAGCTCTCATCACCACACGTGTCCCTCCTGCAGGGAGGACAGAACAGGGTGTTAGTGCTCGTGTCAAACTGGAGGGTTTGTCCTTTTTTTGTTTTTTAAAAATGCAGATGCATTGGAGATGCAATGGCGTGACTCATTAAGTTCAAGATTAAAAAGTTTAGTTCGGTCAGAGTTTCGGGTGACACGTGCACGTACACGTGCACTATAACAATGCCCTGCCTCCTTTTCCTGCTCCTATCCAGATGAACTGATACTGTTTTCTTTCTTTTTTTTCCATTTAAACTTTATTTAGCCGGGAAAGCCCCAAGTGTCTCTTCTGCCAGAGAGTCCTGGTCAAACAGAGCAGGACTATGACTATGTACTGGAGGCTCTGTGTCTGTGACTAGTGCTTCCATAGCTGCAGGACCAGATGGCTGTGCACCTACCCTGGTTTACCTCAACCACAGAAACTTCCTTACCCTGTCTGGCATGCAATTGTAAAGTGTTCTGATTATGTGTTTCTGCTGCTGAGATGTTTTTTCCTTTCTCACACTATGCTCCACACAGGAGCATAGTCTGGGGGTTGGCTTTTTTCTCCTCATGTAATTTCTTTTACATCCCTGTCTTCCCATCCTGTCTACCCCCCTTGTCACATCATGTATGTCTGTATCCATGTATGGATGGATTGATGGCTAATTTCGCTGGTACTTGTGACTAGTGACAATAAAGGCTTACTACTTCTACTACTACTACTACTACCACTACCACTACCACTACTACTACTACTACTACTACTATAATGGCGGGGGGAGGAGCAAGAGGTTCTTGCCTGTGGCGGCTGCTGGAGGTGGTGCGGCGGCGGTTGCCGGGGGCTCTTTTGAGTTCCACGGGTTCTGCGGGGGGAGCAGGAGAACCAGAACCCACTGCCACAGAACTCTCCACCGGGGGCAGGGTCTCACTCTCCATCCGCTCCTGAGGGGGCAGGAGAGAGCAAAGGTAGGAGTATGTACAGGGCACTTTCCTTTGTTTGTTTCACAGGACTGCATTGCTTAATCTGTTTTTAGTGATTCCCTGCATATCAGTGGTTAAACTGGCTGTTGAAAGTGATGAATATCTCACTCTATTGCATTACTATACATACTGTAGCCAAGGGAGCTCAGCTCTGCCTGGCTGTATTGCTGAGGTGAAAAGGGCTCCAGCCCAATTTAAACTCTGTTCCATATTATCCTTACAAAGACTAATATAGTTATGGTCATCGTTGTGACCCATATCTATTCTTTTTATCAATTTAGCATTACATTTGTATGTTGCATAACATGCTTTAGATTGCATAGGGTATGGAAAAATGTAAGTGTTTTTCGTGCTGTACAAAAAAATGGTAATTAGGAAATTAAATCAATCAGTCCACAATAACACACCTGTTTGGCCAACTCCTTCTTCCTCTTTTCCTCTTTCCTCTCCTGATCACGTCTTTGGATTTCAGCAAGGATTTCATTTTGCTACAAAGTCACAGAGATGACAGGAAATATGTCACTACGGATCATATCATCCACCACCACACATCTACTTTTTGAGTTTGTCTTGATATTGAAACATAGACAAGTAAGTAGAAAAAAAAGTTTTTGTTACAATGAAATTACATGGCCTGTAAGCTATGTGGTAACAGATGCAACCAAACATAACTGGGCATCATTCCCAACAGCTGCCATATCAAGCTGTCAAATTAAATGCCTACAAGTCATTAGATATTAATATGACCATGTACACATTGGTGTGAATGGACAAAGGAGAGATAGAACATGGGCAAATTAACACTGGCCCAACCCAGGTCACTGGTATGAGAGGGGTATGACAAGGATTGGCATGAAACAGGAAGATGGCTGCCAAGTATAACAGTCCTCCCTCATTAAAAAAGGCCGACACACACACACACACACACACACACACACACACACACACACACACACACACACACACACACACACACACACACACACACACACACACACACACACACACACAAGGAATGGAAATTGGCATGAGCCACCAGCCAAATGCTGGTAAAGTCTAAAAGTGTCTGGTACGGCTGTTTCGGACACAAAATAATAGTTCACTGCTGAGTGTCTGGTGAATGTTACAATTTCTGGTAGAGGTTCTCATCTTGCAAAGTTAACTTCTACTCCTGACACACACAGACACACACACACACACACACACACACACACACACACACACAAACACACAGAGACACAGAGACACACACACACACACACAAACACACACACAGCACACACACAACACACACACAACACACACACAACACACACACACACAACACACACACACAAACACAGACACACACACACACACACACACACACAAACAAACAGACACACACCATCTGTTCCTCCTGGCGCCGCTGCTGGTCCATGCGTTCCTGCTGCTCCATGGCGAGGCGCTCCTGCTGTCGGCGCTGGTTCTTGAGCATCTCCTCGTGGAAGGAGCGCAGGGGTGGCACATTCAGCTCCACCAGGAAGCCTTGCACGTGGTCCGCCAGCTCGTAGATCATCACCTGCACCAGCGCAGGGAGCAGAGGAGAGGAGACGGGAGCAGGAATTAAACAAAGTGAGAGGGAAACGTAATGAGCACAGATTCAGCTTCCTTCCATTTGTCCTTGTGAGTGTTTGCAAACCACAGCAAGAGTTTATTTGCATAGGTAATGATTTGTGGATGATTATAAGTGTTTTACATGCTGTGATGGGTCAGCCAGGTATGGGGCCAAATACTGCATGCCTGGAGCTTACCTCAATCTACCAAGGTCTTCATAACGCAAATATTGTTCGAAACATTGCCATGTTGGCAATTTAATGAACTTTCAGAAGCTATGGCAATGTGCACACACCCATTCTTTTTTCATTTTATGCACTTTTTGTCCTGCACCTGGCCCTTACTGAGGACAAATGTGCAATGCACACAACCACTCTTTTAAAGTTTGAGCTTACCTCACCACATCTCTCGGACGCCAGCTTTGTGAGCTGCGCCTGGAGGTTCTGCAGGTTGTCATTTGACAGGCCCTTAGCGTTCTTCAGCTCAAGCTGTGGAGGCCTGAGAGGGAGCATACCAATAACATAACTAGCATCACGTGTTAACTCAGGACCCACTAAACATTAAAACACCACGACACACAACAGCAGCAGCAGCATGGGACAAGGATACTAGAGGTGGGAGGGCTGTTAAAGTGGCGTTTACGTAACTGTCCTGAGATGATAGAGGTTTGGCAACTGGACCACCACATACAAGTGTAATTCATGTGACATGGCGTGTACAGTACAGGCGACTGCATTCCACTAAGCAGCAACTGGCAGGCTACTCATATGTCACATGTGGCAACAAACAACTCGTCTGGCACTGGAAAATACACTGATACGGTGATTTTTCCCATTCTCTGAACATTATGCTTGATGTTACACTATAGAGAAACATTATGCTCAGTCATGACGTGTCTTTAATGCTGCTTCATATCAGGGAAATCAGAACCAAGGAAGAGCTACTACTCACACATCGGGATACGTAGGTGGGCATTTGACCTGCAAATCCACACTCACGTAGCTCTTCTGTCCATTGCCCAAGCCCTTCGGACGCAGGTTTAGATAAACCTCCGGAGGTCTTTTGATCTGTTTGCGGGGGAACACAAGAGTGATGGCTGCACAGTGTGAACAAACACGTTTACACAGTCATTCTATAACAGGAGACCTCCTATAAGGGGTGAAGTGGGACGGTGAAGTGGACACTCGACATCTGTCCACTCTCCCATGCCTCACTCCATGCTAGCAACCTGTCATTAGCTGAAAGTGTCACCTGCGATACTGCCTGTCAGACAGCCCTTGTTTAGCAGGGCAAACTGACATGTGGGCGGTAACGGGAGGTCAATGTTGGTCTCCTACCTTCCAGGGTTGTTTCGTTCTTAGGTCCTCAAAGTCTTCTCCGAAGATAGCTGCAAGGGCCTCAAGTTCATTTTCTTGCTGAACAGTGTAGTCGTCGGTCCCATCTGGAGAGTACGGAGGACTGCTCATTTTGCTGCACAGCACACATATCTCGCACACACCTCTTTCAAAATAAATGGGGGGCTACCACTGAATTGCAACAACTCGTTGCTGCTAAGCGCACTGTTTTTGCGGAGGCACCCTACATGATTAGAAATCGATGATAACTACTTAACAAGGATTAGCCAAAACTTTGGCTTTGCTGGGTATGTACGCACCCACAACAGCAGCTAACCTACGTGAAATCCCCGCAACAACACAGTAGCCACATAGAACTTCCGGGTAGTGACTTCATGTCCGGTTCTAAAATGTATCCAAATCGTTCTAAACTATGAATGTAACTTTTTTTTAACAAATCAACCAGTAGTGGGTGAATTACGTATTGGTTCTGTAAATATATGCATGCATAGTTTTCTGGATGCCTTAATAAACCTGGTACCATATAGTAACTACAGATATTGCTACATAACTTCGAAAGGTGCTGTTTAAATGACGAACTCTTAACAGCATTTACTTATCATATTTTTAATAGAAAAAATAACCACCACCAACCAAATCACCAGTGTTGTTTTCTGGTTCAAAACACGGGGACTGTTATTTTTTCTGCACTTGAGTTGTAAGTGCAACTTATTGATGCCGACTTCATGTCGCATGCATGGCATGGTAGGCACTGAGCACTGAGGGGTGTCATGCTGTCTGCTGCAACGTGGAGCAGAACTGAAAACAATGCTAGGTGGCAGCATAGGCACTTAAAATATCACTTGGGAAACCAGTATTTATTTTCTGCCTAATGTTCTAATATTTGGCATTTTTAGTAATATAATATAGGCCTAATATAATATAATATAATATAATATAATATAATATAATATAATATAATATAATATAATCAATTTCCTCCAAGCAACTAAAAAAGAATTCTGATTCTGGTTTTAATTAACAAATAACAAAAACAAAGAATTAAGCAAACACATTTTTGAAAACACGGCTTTGTTGTGCTTAAACAGTAAATTATTCACTATGCTGCATAAAGATGGTACATGTACTGGAAGAAATGTGATAAAAAGGGATTGCAAGGCATTTCTAGGCAAGCAGAATGTAGTCAGGTAGTTCCTCTGGCCTGTTTGTTTGTTGGTTGTTTTTTTTACTTTGCATACACAAAAGCTATATCACTCTTCAATAGGGGTGGGGTGGGGGGGCAGAAAACTAAACAAGGTCCCCTTTGTTGAATGTATTCATAATTTGTCAGTTCATTATTGTTTAAGTGTTACACAATCATTACATAATACCAAAAAAACTACCACTAAGTACATGGAAAATTCCTTTGTCAATCAAAACCTCTCTGTGCAGTTACATGGGAACGGGCTGTTTCCAAAATTAGCCTCTTGAGGTGATAGCATCAGTCCTGCTTTATCAGCTTAAGTTCCAATTGGCTTCTGGTCGAGCCTAATTAAACTGTAATGGGGAATACTGGAGCATTGCATTCAGCTCCTATCAGTGCTGATAGTGAAGAAAACATCTAAAAATAGGCGGCCACCATCCTCCCAGCCCTCCTGGTGGTAAAAAATGCTCACACATAATCCAATGTGACACACCAGCAGGTTCAACAAACAATCAGATCTGAGACTAATGCCTGGTGACTTCATGCATCTAAAATCTCATTACTGCAGGCGGGATATAACATTACATTGTCTAACCACTCAAACATCCAAGATGAAACAAATGGCTGTAGTTACAACTATATAAACAACATTTATTTGTGTAACCCTATCAGCTTTTTGTGGCCATTTGTGCAAAACATTAGGCATTATATGTATATTGTATGTGAATAAAACCATGAACCAATAGCAAATTAAGTAAGCAGATTTTCAACACTTATATAAGGGCCAGATACATAATGTTATGAACCCAGAAAACCACTAAAGTATGCCAAGGGCCACTTCAGCACAGACTGTTAATGGGAATGTGATGGTATTTAGAGAGGGTAGAGACCAGTGAGACAGAGCGCAAGTGGGCAAGCGACAGAGAGAGAGAGCAAGACTTTATGAGTGTGTGTGTGTGTGTGTGTGGGGGGGGGGGGGGGGGGGGGTGCACGCGTGCATGTGTATGTGTGTGCTTGGACGAATAAGGAGCTCCTCTAACAAAGCTCAACGCTGAAGCCACTCACCAGATGCCTCTGCAGCACCTGTTGCTTAGCATAGCCCTAAAAGGACAGAAACAGGCCAATCACGGCACACTCCATGCCTCAGCCCAGCCAGTCAAGTGTTAGTGCGGGCCAGCCTATCTGTGCATTGCTGCTCAGCTGTTCTCATGTTTAAGGCCTCTTCCAGCATACCAGTTCCCTGGCCCACTGACATATAGAGTATGCTTCCTGGACACAGCTGAGGAACTCTCTCCCAAACATTTCCTCAAACAGACACAGGCCCTCTCTGCTCACGATGACATAAGTTGGGTGACACAGATCTTCCCTTCCTGGTTTCACTTTGAGGTGACACAAATCATCCACAATCATGTTATTAATACAAGCATATACCTTTGTAGAATATACATTATATTCAATGCCATTCAATTGTCAACAAAACCACTTCCACAAAGCAAAAATTTTTAAAACCTTAGCATGTTATTAGGCCTTGGAAAATTACATTAAATTATTTTTTTTAGAAATAGCATTTTTATAGGCTCACTTTAGCCAGCAGAGGACATGGAGTGAAAATTCAGCAATGTTGTTGTGCTGATGGATTTCAAATTATCAAAGTGAGAATTAAAGGTACCTGACCAGTTAAAACCAGTATGAAAATCACTTTAGTACAACATTCTGCAAATCAAAGTTACATTTGTGTTTTTTTATTTTCTGTGTCAATTCGATCAATCCCAAGCATTTGGGAGGTGCTTCATCCTGTCTGATAAGACACATCTACTCCAGTGCTGTTCCCTCTCTTTTTTGTAAGCTCTTATTTGGACTTTGAACCCCATTGCTCCACCCCTGCACCCCCAGCGAGGGTCATATTTAAGGACCTCTCTCCCCCTACACTCTGTCCCAGCTGGTCCTGCCACCCAACTTGGTAAGTGCATCTTTGCTGTTCATGTCTGTAGGGAATACTGCAGTGCCAGGACTGTTCATTACTGCTACATGCTTCAACTTCTTGGATAGTTAGTTGGTAGCAAACAGGAGGTCTAATGCAGGAGTTCTATCTCAGCACTATTGCCTTGGGGTGGACATGCTTAAATTGGAATGGCAGGTTTACACTACACATTCAAATTTGAGAAAGTCTGTGTGGTTGACTAGTGGTTGTTTCCTCTTCTGTGCTGAGAAAACAAGGTGACTAAATATAAACATCTCATGGCATCAGTACAGGCTCAGTACTTTCAGAGTTAATGAAGCTGACTTAATGTATGCTTTGTATGGTATATTTACATGATGCCAATTTAAAGATGAAAATGATACAGATTGTGATTCCACATTTGCCACTTACTGAACTCAGAGCATGTTCAGATTAAGATGCCAAAGCTTACTAGCTCTCAATTGACTTGGATAAAAGAACTTTACATTAACTTTTCAAAACTGACATTCAACTGGGTGATCGTAGGAATTTGTAATATGGGATGTAACAGGTAGGTTTGAAATTTGTCCACCTCTTTTAGAAATCTGTTGACCAAAGTGCTCTACTCTAAAATCTTTGCTGTTGATATTGTATGAAGAGATCAAATTAGTCTATTGATATTGATAATAGGTTTGTAAAATTACATGTTCCCTTAAAACACATTTTGTGTGCCTTCAAACTGTTGTCATTTATTTTGTTTCCAAAATATAAAAGTAAATTTAAGTGCATTTTGGTGTATGGTTGCCCATACCTGATTAAAACAAACCTGATTGCCAGTGCCATACTTGCCATTCTCCTGCAAGGCATGTTGTAGTAGATGCACTGTATAGTCTCTCATGATACAAGCAGAGGTGGCGACAGCTGCAATGAAACTCTCTTGACAAGCACCAAACTGCCTAATGTCAAATAGGCACTGATAGGTAGACTTGGCTGCTAAGCCTTTGGAGGAGACAGGGTGAAGGGGTTGTCAACTTAAAATAGCCCGACAGGCAAGGGGCATCTGGTATGGTGGCTTTTTTTGGGCTGACTGAAAATCTCCTTAACTGATAATGAAGTCACCCAATTTCAGGAGTTATCTAACAGTTCCACTGTTAAATTTAAATAAAAAAGAGTGGGCAGGGATTATTATCCATAATTGAAGGGTGGATAAGGGTTGCTTAACCATCATTTTCAGGCATAGCTTTATACTAGACTGGTAGATATTTATTGTAAATATTCCAACATGGAATAGGCTGGCAAATAATTAAGAGTCAACTGCCAACTCGCAACATTTACACAAATTACAAATAAATGTCATTAGAAGAAGATTAGTTCTCAGTACTTTTGATGTTGCATGAAAATTTCCCAGCTGATTTTTTTTTGTCGTTGCTGTTTTCCCACAGACCATA
>CM059278.1:31195445-31222945 GCA_030347295.1 Setipinna tenuifilis
TGTTTGTTGGGAAGTGACAATGAAGGTTTTAGAAAGAAATGTGATGCGACTGGCAGTCGTGCAACATCTTCGAGCTACATACAACATCAAGACAAAGAACTGGAACAAAAACAAACCGAACAATAAACAGTCAGTAACCCAGTCGGTAAGTTAATTGCTGTTTTGCAACTAAACTGAGTTATTAACTGTCTGTCCTGGAAATTCTTACCAACATGTATATTCGTTATTATGCTGCAATAATTTAAGTGCGAATATCCGGTCATGCATTGTGTAGTTCAGCTGAAGTTGTGTTGAACGTTGTCTGAACAAGTTTGCACACAGAAATTACATTTTTTGTCAGCGTTCATGTTTTTCTATCAGGCCAAATTCATTAAATGTAAAGGTTTGCCTGTGTAACAATAACCACAGCGATGAGAAATTCCTGAGAAAAGAAAATCACATCACCAACCGCCTTTAGAACCGTATCCAATCCAATTATCAAGGCAACAATCGTATTTTTAAAGGTTTCATGTGAGAACCAGAAACACGGGGTTCTTATTAAGCCATTGAAGGTGGTTATGTTTCGTGGGCACAGTACTTCCCCCATCCATTTGTTTCCATTAAACACTGACAGTTGCGATGCTTGTTTTGCTGCCAGCATTGTCAGCTGATTCTAAAACTACCTTTCTGTTTATTGGAAAAGAATGTGCAGCCGTTGCATTCGTGCAGACAGGATGTTTTTAGGAGGGAACTGGATGCTTGTTAAGACTTGAATTGACCTTTATGTGTAAGTGCCTTGCAGGTGTGCATGTGACGTACACTGTGTGCTAATTGTTTCCTTAGGTGAAAGTGTTTGGGGTAACACTTGAAAGTCTGCCTTATTGCCCCCTTCTTGACTATGGCAGTGTCCCAACGTGAGTATTCCTTAATTGAATTAAAATTATATCCAGGAACTGAATTGGTATAAAGTAATATAATTGTATGCATCACTTGTTATATTTGACTGTGTCCTTTTGAATAGGGTGGGTCAAGCTTACTTTTATACGCTTTTCTTATGCAGTTTTCTTGTGGATGCATGCACATACCTCCTGGTCCATGCAAACACAGAGGGTTTGTTCAGAAAGTCTGGGTCCATTGTTCGCCTGAAGGCTCTCCGGGTGAGTGATTGCTCCGTCTGACCTTTCTTTAGCTCTCAAGGGGGACCTTGACTGGGACGGGCTTTGTTTGACAAGCAGCTGAGCTGTGTGTGTGTGTGTTGATGGTGTGTGTGTGTGTGTGGGTGTGTATTGTCTGCGTGTTTTGTCTGCAGGCCAAGCTGGATCAGGGCGAGGACTGCTTGTCGTCTGCCCTGCCCGTGGATGTGGCTGCGCTGCTCAAGCAGTTCTTCAGGGAGCTGCCGGAGCCTGTGCTGCCCAGCGAGCTGCACACGGCCCTGCTGAAGGCCCAGGAGCTGCCCACTCAGGAGGAGAGGACCTCGGCCACCATGCTGCTGTCCTGCGTGCTGCCCGAGCGAAACCTGAACACGCTGCGCTACTTCTTCAGCTTCCTCCAGAGTGTGTCTGAGAGGTGAGGTTCCTCTTCAAGTGCACTTATATAGAAGTTTTTTTATGTAAATGTAATGTATTTTTAATCATAATACCATGCATTCATAAAATGTGCTTTTGTAGAATTAGTCTCTGTGTCCGCTTATTTATAAGGTTAGTCATTGTTATGTTAGTGTTACTACAGTCATGTAACCTAACCAGCTAGTGTGTCATAACTAATGTTTAATAGATATGAAATATAACTAATGTTTTAAATTGTAAGTGTAATGCATGTCTCAAGAGTAGTGCATTAAATGAATTCTTGTGTTGGGTTGGTAACTGTGTTCCAGATGTGCAGAGAACAAGATGGACAGCAGTAATCTGTCTGTGATCTTTGCTCCAAACCTCCTGCACGGGGCCGAGGGGGCGGAGAAGATGAACGCCGGCACTGAGAAGAGGCTCAAGCAGCAGGCTGCCATAGTGCACTGCTTCATACAGAACGCCCGCGACTTCGGTATGTTGCAGGACTTACATGCCGTATGTGTATAGAGTCAAACTTGAGAAGGGGCCGGGCATATGCAGTATAGGTGTTAGGAAATGCCTTAAAAGCTGGTCTGGCAAGATTTTTTTTTAAATAGTTTACTGTTTGTACTGACTTGACTTGGATAGCGTATATCAGCTGTAATGCACTACCCAACAGTCCATGTCAGCTGGTCTGTGGCTTTATAGTTTGGGCTGTTTTAAGTATTACTGGTGGTGTAAAAATGGTGCACAAATGCTGCTCTTTTTTAAATGCAGTTGCAGAATGTACGTGACATGAGGTCAGCCCTAAACCACAAGTTTAAATTTTGGCTTTGTGTTTGCGTCTTTACTCAGAAGGAAGTTATGGTTCAAATTGACATTTGGTAAATTTGTTTAGAAGGTGCCTTTTATTTATTATAAAAATAATATAGTATGATCTAGGTGTATACATTTAATTGGTTGGTAGTTGTGACATCAAAGCACATTCAAACTTTGAAAGAAAACAAATTTGCAGAGTCGGGGACAAGCCAAGCGTTGTGCAACGGCTCAGGCGGCCGTTGTGAAACCACCATGTTGGCCTCACTCTAGTTCTCTAAATGCAGTGGAAGTTCAGTGGCGGGCCAGCATGTGATAATGACAGCCTTGCACTGTTTATCTCGTGACAGGTGTGGTTCCCCAGTTCCTCCAGGAGAAGGTCCCAGCCATGCTGGGCTGTGACAATGGCCTCTTCTCCCCCACTCTGGACCACCATGAGGAGAATGGGGTCAGCTCAGGCCTCAGGAGGAGCACGAGACGCAGCTTTGGAGGTGAGACTTCAGGCCGTCAACACCAGGCCTCTAACCGTTAACTATAACCTGATCTCAGACTAACACTGTTTTTATGTTTGAAGGGATAGTTCAGATTAAAAAAAAAAAAAATCAATAAAAAAAAAACTTCTGGACTTCTCTTCAGTGCATGTCTGTTGCACTTGCTGGCCTTTGGCTTTAGCACTTTTGTTAGTAGTTGTTAAATACTAATTCTACACATTATTGTGCTGGTAAATGTATGTCTGCTATGTGCTTTTCTCATAAAAACAAAATGGCAAATTCACCCTAGAAAGTCAGTTGGAAGCTTGGCTGATTTTTGACTGAACTATCCCTTCAGGTGAAATGAATGTTGGTGTCTGTAGCTTTAACAGCTGCTCCTATGTGGCGTGTACCAAAGTGTCAGTTCTTGTTTTGCGTTCCAGATTTGGTAAATGGAGCACTGAATAAGCTATTAGTTAATAGAACCCCTACAAGCACCCCCAAGTCTGAAGAAGCAGGTTGGTATTCAGGTTGGGTCTCATCGCCATGCACGCTCTCAAGAAAATTAAATGGCCTTTGTTGGTCATCGCAAGCTTGTCTCTGAGTGCCAGCCAAAATCCAACGCTTTCCTAATCTGTGAGAAAAGAAAAACGCCAATCAGACATTCATGCGCCTACAGAAAGAGTGTGTGTCTCTGTTTAGGTCTGCTTTACTTTAGGTAGTGCTCTGCTCATGCAACTTTCAGTTACGTGTGCTGAATGTTACGTCTGACTCTTGTTTCTTGCTTGCAGTTGAACAGATTTCTCCGCCTCTGTCTTTTCAACGCTCTATTGTTTCAAGACAACCATAATGAGCATTGTGATTCTTCTTTGCCCTACAGTTGCAAACATTTCAGTTATTCTTCTCTGGTGTGCTTCCATACCACTAAAATTATAACCTGCCTCCCACCACTTTACAGTCTATTGTAAGTGCCACGCCTTATGTTTATTGGTTTGTTTGTTGAAACCTTTTGTGTTTTCTTTCAGTGTTTTCCTCAGCCACCCCGGTGATCATGACGCCCAACACCAAGCGTAAGCTCCCCATGGACTCTGGTCACAACTTGGAGTCATCCAATAAGAAGCGGCGATCCATCAAAAAGAACCTGGCCATCGAGCTGTTGCCCAGCGCCTTGTTTGGTGCCGGCTCCACACCTGGATCTGGTACGCTTTAACCCACACTGAACTTGAACTGTGACTTCTTTTTTTTTTTTTGCTCTCAAGCACCCAATACAGCAAGACCGCTGAGATGCAACATCTAAAAATATATAAAACAGAAAAAGTAAACCACTGAGCCAAGGGCCTTAAGGCAGTGCTTCTCACAGTGTGGTCCGCAAGAAATCCCAAGTGGTCTGCAAGCGGTTCTGTTAATTTTTTTTTTTGTTCAACTAGTTACACTATGCACAGTGTGTTTAAACGGCATGTATATCATTATGCCATTCCCTAGTTTCAGCTGTGATGGTGCACCAATTCATGCATTTACATAAATCTGTTAGCTCCAGATGGGGGGTGTGGTCCTTGAGGTTTTTTTAAGTGGGGGGAAATTGCCTTTTTGTCTGAAACTAAGAAAACACTTAAGGGTAACTAGATACAAAGACCTAAAAGACAATGAAGATGTTTATTCTAAGCTGTGTGAAAACGTGGGTGACCGTTTCCTCTCGTTTGTCTCTCCTGCTGTTACAGTCCACAGCGCCTCGGGCTGCTCTCCCTCTGTGTCTACGGGCAGGAGCACCAGACTCACCGCCAGCTCTGCCCGCCGCAAGAGCAAGAGGCTGAGCTACAGAACCCATCAGATTAACAGGTCAGACTTGTGCTGTGCTGCTGATTTTGCCTACGGGCATGTTTCTCCACGATTCTGTGTGTGTGTTTTTGCATTCTTTGTATCCTGACATAGTTTCTTTTAAATTACAAATTTCTACGATCTATTTATATAACATTTAAAGACATGACCATTCATGACGATGTAACAGCACTGTACTTGATTTGTATTATTCAAGTCTGCTCACTCGGTGGCATGTTTCTCCATGTTGTAGAATTTCAAACTTACTTAACCTACAGATAATCAATGCTGACTTATAAAACACAAGGGCTGCTGTAGTATGTAAGTTTCAATGCCTCAGCATTGCCTTTGTATGCATGCGTATTTGTTGTCTTTCAGGCATGAGTCAGGCAAGACAGGTTGCTTCTCTCCCAGGGTCCAGAAGAAGGAGGCACCCAGGAAGTCTCTTCGCCTGCGCTTCAGCCTGGGCAAGGGCATCAAAGACTCTGTAAGTTCAGACTGTGTCTAAGGGAAACGTGTAATCACACTCAGGATGAGATCAGAACAATAAGCTTGTGTGTGTGTGTCTGTAATCAGGTCTGAATGTACGTGTGTACATACGGCACTGTGAATAATCAATTGCATGGTGGCACTTTTCACTCTAATTTGTGGTATTTTTTTTTAACACTAATCTTTCAATCTGAGTAAAAATATATACCACTGTAATTCTGTAGAGGTTAACAAATGTATTGTTGGTAATCAGGGGATTTAATTCATTTTTGCCTTTGCTAATGAGATTAATGTTCTTTTATTTTGTGTTTTTGTTTTTCTATGATTGGTCATGAGTATACCAAAGTATACCAAATGTTAATCAGCTAAATTCTGCATGACACAATCTCCTGACACTAATTCATTATGTCGTTATGTCTGTTTACGTGACATATGTGCTTATGTCTGTACAAACATGGCATATGAAATGTCTTTTTTAACTTTAACCACTATATAGTATTTAACTCTTAACAGGTGGCACTTTAGTTTGACATACTAAGTATTATGATGTACTAAAAGCATCTTTATGTAAACCGGTTTTACTGGGAATGTATATTTGCAAAAAAAAAGGGAAATAAAATAATAAAAATATTTACCAACTATTCATTAGCACTAGTGTTTCTTTCAGTGCAATGAAAGATGAACCAAATAAAAAAAGTTGGCTTAGTAACTGGAAGAATCCAAAGCGGAACAGTGTAGTGTGTAAAGTTAAACGTATAGCGCAGGGGTAAACTATCCCAAGCATGGTGCCTGAAATCAGGCATGGGACACCAGGCTACATGTAACATTTGTTAGTAGACAGTCATGAAACATTTTAAACATCTCAGGCATGGAATTAGTTCTTGATTTATGACGCAGTAGCGCCCCCCTCAGGCTGAGAGATGATAAAGCAGGTGTCTCTGTTCCAACAGACGTTTGGGTCCCAGACCCTGGCGGCCCCAAAGGGATCAGAGACCATTGGCTGGCGTTTGGCCACCCAGGACAGCACCACCAGCTTTCAGTTCGCCAAAGAGCCCGAGAGTAGCCCAGCTGTTGTCTTACGCAACAAACATGCGTGTAAAGGTATCATATCTCCCTATTGTGTTTTTTTAATTAAATTACACTTTTAAAGGCAGTTGTGTTGGCCCATCAAATGCTATCTTGATTATGAAGTATAAAATGTATAGATCAGTATAAAATGAGTACTTTGTTCTCCAGTCAATAATTACATATTGCTTTAAAGGCATCAGATGTACAGTTCTTGATTCCTGCTGGTTCCTTTTGAAATGTAATTTCCTGCATTCATTTAATTCACTGATGGCTGTAAATTAAGGTACATCCTCAGCTTTGGTTATCAGTCTAAATACTATAATGACAAAGTGTGTATGTATGTGATGGTACGTTTTATAACGGCACACAACTAATACAAGTTCTTTCACTCCACGCATTGAGTTAATGGCTGATTTTCCTCTGGTCTCCACCCAGCCACCAAATTCATCAGCAAGTCTGAGGACAACCTGCTGTCCCCCCAGCGCGGCCCCGAGGACCACCGCAGCTCCTGGAATGGCGAGACGCCCGAGGGGGCCCCGCCCTACCTGCACGACTCCTTCCCCGACACCCCCATGAACGTGTGTCTCAAGAACAACTACTTCTCAGAGCCCGCTATCGTCTCTGCCAAGCCTCCCCCTGCCACAGTCCTCAGCATTCCCATGAGCCTCTGCTGTGCCACCAGTTCAGAGAGTCTGGACAGCGCCTGTTCCTCTGCCGCCGAGGTCAGCGCCCCTGCCCCTGCCCTGACCGGTCCCACCCTGCTCAAGATCAAGAGGACGTCTGGGGAGTCTGCCAGTGACCTGCATGCCGTGGTGAACGAGAACAATAGTGCCCCCTCTGGACGGGAGGAGTCGGTGCACGAGACTTGCGCCCATAGTGAGGGGCCCCAGGCCTCTCAGCCAAAGGACGGTGCGGAGACGCCAAGGAACAAAGGCTGCTCTGCGGTTGCCACCCCTGTGCACAAGTGCATGCTGGATGAACAAAATGTCACGTTTGGACAGATCGAAATCGTCCCCCTGTCCCCTCTGCACATTGACAGTGCGCTCTTTGAAAGCAGGGAATGGGACAGCAAAGAGCAATCTAGGGGAGGGGCTTTGGACATGTCCACGCGTGCCGTCTACGGCAGCTGCGATGGCCTGGACGAGACGGACGAAGTGCTCGAGGCGGTGAACTGCAGCCAGCTGGTGGACGCGCTGGACATTCAGAGTCCTGTGGTGTTCCGGCTGAGCTCCGCAGGCTGCCAGTCCACACCGCACCGGCTCCAGCAGGCGCTGTTTAAAGAACCGCTGCCGGTTCTGCAAGAGCAGATCAGTTTCGGTTCTAAACCAGAGCCAGACACGGTTGAGGAGAAAGGCGAGCCTTCTTCGTCAGCCAAGGCGGTCCAAGAGGGACGCGCTTTGAAGGTGGCCGAACAGATTCAGCGGTTCAACATGTTGACTTTAAAATCGCCCCAGGTGAAGAAGGCCCGCTCGCCCATCAAGTTCCAGAGGACGCCCGTGCGGCAGTCCGTCAGACGCATCAATTCCTTCCTGGAGAACTCCAGAAAGCCTGGAGCCCAGGCGGATTCCCTGACCAAGCCTGGCCCCATGTTGAAGGCCACCAGCCTGGACGCCGGGCTGGCCACTGTCAAACTGCTGCAGACTCTTCCAGCAGATCCCCCTAAACCTGACGTGGCGGCGATCGCCAAGGTGCCCTCCTTCTCCAAAACCAGACCGCCGGTTCCACCCAAGAAGGTGTCCATCTGTCACCCCGCCCAAATCCCCGCACTGGGAGACCTGACCAATAAGGTGCAGCAGAGGGTGAAGGCGGACAGCTCGGCAGCCAATAGGAGCGGCATGTCCGAACCCCCTCACAAGTCGGCAGCGCAGCAGGTGGCAGATAGAGAGACTGCTCATTATCGGGGCTCCCCCAGGCACCCCCTTATGGGGGGCAAGCTCCTGTCCGCCACCAAACCCATAGACCTGTGAGCACCAACCCCCCCACTGCTGTTGAGCCAGGAGCCTCACGAGTGCTGTAGAACTTTCTGTGACTTTTGACCTCTCGACCATTCCTTATGTTACTCTTACTTGTCGTTCGTTTCAGGGGTTCTTAATTTATTTTTTATCCTTATTATCCTCATTGTAGAGAGCAGCTTGACTTTATTGTGGGTGAGTGTGGTTCAAGTTTGTGCTTATGTAAAGGTATATGTTGTAAGTCTGTTAAAAGTAGACTTTGTTAGAGTTTGTATGTTGAGAGGTACAGAGAGTTAGTGTGCGATGACCCGTAGAGTGGATGAGAAGTAGATGTTGTACTCTGAGAGAATGTGGATGTACGCCTTTTCTGCTGAAGTGATTTGACTTGATTTGCTTTATTTATGTCTTACATATCTGGCAAACTGTTGGAGATGATGTTGAAATTATGAACAAATGTCAGTATTACTTTTTGACCATCAAATTTGCTGTAAAATGTTTTGGTACAAAAATATGAAATTGGCTTTAAATTGGCTTTAATCAAGATTTCTTTTTGATTTTTCCATTGGCATATAAACAGTATTCTAAGATCCACCTCGTTTGTCCTTGTGTGCTGCTTGTTTTGGCCACCAGGTGGTGCTCTCAGTATTGCTCATAGACATGTCCAGCCTGCTTGCTACAGTGGGCCGGTTACACGAACAACTAAACTAAATGCCCTTTTGACCCAAGACATGATTTAAAAATATGTATACAGGTTCTATGGTACAATCAAGATATCGGCTCTTAAAGCAAACCTATTGGTCAGTGGCACCCTAGCGTGTATATAATTTGATAAGTGTCAATACTTCACATTACCTGTACTATGCTATTGGCCATTGACTACCTTTATTATTTAAGTACCACAGTAAATTACTTCATCTTTAAGAAGGTGAGGTAAACTACCACATTATGTTTTATCTTGACAAAATGTTTTTAAAACCAATTTAGGACTGTAGTATACAGCAAAACAACTGATTTAATTGTGAAAGTGGCTATACTTAAAGCAAAACAGTGCACTAAACTATAATCTGATTCTGATTTTGGGAATCATTGCAAATTTAACAAATAATAAAAACGGTTCTAGTGTTGCACACCCACGTTGTGTCTCCTGCAAGGCTTGATTTTTCTCAGGATCATTTTTTTTTTTTGAAAGCTCATCTGCTTTGGAAAAAACACTTTCATTGCAAATCATGTAAGCCTTCAGAACAAGGGGTATGTTTTCAAGTATGCTGTGGACATTTCAATCCATCATGTGTTCAAGTGATGAGAGTGATGCATTAGCTGTAAGAATGAAATGTGCAACAATCCTAAAACACCCCCCAAAAAAACTATACAAAAATATCATCTTTTATAGCTAACCTTCATCAAAACTTCAGATTTTATTTTAGATATCATATACTTGGAGAACAGCAGAAACAGATGTGCAAAGTCGGGTCCAATTGGATCATCTCCTTGTCTTCCTCATGCCCCAAGCGCATAGAGAGCGAATGTGTACGGCACTGCATCACACACCATGCTGAGAGGGAAACGGGTGCGGCGGGCGATATTTACAGCTCTTATTACGCCTCTGCCATCTCAATCATAACAGCAACTAAAACTTTACAGTGACAAACTCCCTCTCTAGTCAGTTTTGACGAGCAGAGAAACCCTCCTGCTGTTCACATTGTGAGCGCGGTCCAAGAAATATGCAGGATGCTCGTCAAGATGCTGCAGAACCTTCACGGTCAGCGCAAGGACGACCCGTTTTGAAGCTGCCGCCATCCTCCCGTAGGCCTGTTACGGTGGTTTACCACCTGAGCGGCAGGATGAGCTAACATGTATGCCTCATCAGCGTCACGCTCATCAGCGGTGGATCCCCCCCACCCTCCCCCCCTCTCTGCCTGTGTGTCTCCCTGGTGCTGTGGGGATTCACCCTCCCGCTCACAGATAACAGGGCTTAATTGCTGCGCGATTACAGTTACACTAGACCCGAGCAGGACATCCCGTTTGCACTTAGGCGCAGTTCCTGTGCGAACGAACGAGCCCCGGGTTGTCGCGGGTCAAGGAGTATACCTGGGGAAGGGTCCAAGACCCCGGAGCTGATTGGCAGCATCTGGGCCCCGTTCTGCAGCCTGCCGGAGCTCGGGCCAAGTCTCCGGGGCAATTTCCCCAGGAGATGGACGTGCGTGGATCCGCCAGTGCGTAATGAGCCATGGTTGGGGCCTCTCTCTCTTTCTCTCTCTCTTTCTGTCTCTTTCTCTCTCTCTATCTCTCTCTCTCTCTGCCCCTCTCTCTCTCTCTCTCCCCCTCTCTTACTCTCTCTTCCCCTGTCTCTCTCTCTCTCTTTCCCTCTCTCGCTGTCCCGCCATTATTAAAGGCCTTGTAGATTGTAATGTTTTGGATGGTTTCGTCTCCATTAAAGGGGATTTGTGAGGAATTTGGCTTTCTCTTGCACAACCTAATTACTAGTGAGGCGGACTGGAACAACAAATACTCGTAGCTCAGTAAAAGGGAGATCTGTCACTGGTTTTCCCCTCCTCAGCGGCCAGAGGGGTACTATTTTTAAACCACCGTAGGGAGGTTATGGCCGTTTTTCACGGGCCTTTTTCATCTCGGCACTGATTGCTCAACTTCAGGTTTGATGTAATGTCATGCTGGCAACCCTGATGTAGTTACCAGTCTCTCAGCTGTACTGATTATTTTTAAACGATTATTTTAAAAGCATCATCTAATACTGAGTCTGCTGTTGCCAGTAGACACACACACACACACACATACAGCCAAAGACACACAGCCAAACACACAGCGTGCTTCCCAAAAACTCACTTTCACTGACGGCCTGGGATATTAAGTTCCACCATTCCGAGCCCATCAAACTCCCTGACAACCCTTATCTCAGAGCCTGAGACATGAACCCCCCCAACCCTCCCCCCAATTTTACCTAACCGTAAATAGAGCACTACTCCACGCTTACAGCAGCCACAGCGAGAGTAAGAAACCTTAACAAATAACGACAACATTTCTGCCAGTCTGTCTGAAAGTGGCCCGGGGCGAGACGGGCCCCCTGCCAAACGAGCGCAACCACAATTAATGACCTCCTCTGTGTCTAGCAGCCCACGCCGTATGACTCCCAGCGAGCTGTGCCAGGCCACACTGGGGGCTCAAGCAGCCCTGTGTCAGAGCACCCAGAGGCATAATTAACTGGCTTAGGTGCCCTCAGGCCTGCTGCTGCTCCTGGTGCTCCTGCTTCTGCATGCATGCATGTGGCTGAACTTACATCTGTTTGCTTATGACCTGTTTAAAGTGTATAATCTGTACGTGCCGCCGTGGCCCACGCTCCGATAAGATAAGCCTTTGTGCTTTCACCGCAGTTAACCCGCTGGCCTGCGACTACATACCCCAGCACTGCACAGTGTGCTGTGTGCATGTTTTGTGTGGTTAAGAGTGGGGCTTCTGTGGTTTAGAGTCCTTGGGCTCACAAGAGGCCTCACTCAGGTAAAACAAGCCCATCTACACACACCCCCACCCCCAAACCTCAACGCAAGTGAGCCTGAACTATAGTTAATAAGAGTTCACATCTGTGGTTATACAAGTCCATTGAAAGTGTATACCTCACTTACCACAGTGCAACCCTCAATTTCTGTGGCCATTAGCCCAATTCAGTGGCTACCAGTCAGTCTGAGGCATGCCAGCAGTCACAGCAGACTTATGCTGATGCCAGCACACACACACACACACACGCACACACACACACATACATACACACACACACACACACACACACACAGCCCTGTCTCTTATTCTACACACGAGTGCAAGAGGGAGGCGAGCGACTCTGCAACCCCTGTGCTGTGCTGTGCTGTGCTGTGCCGTGCTGTGCTGTGTCGGTGGGGCGAGTGTGGAACGTGCCTCACAGTCGTTGTGCTGGGGTGAAAACTTCCCAGACTCTGGGCCCGTGACTGGGGGCCATGTGTTGAGCACATGGGGGCTTCGGCGAGGCGGCGGGATTTCGGGAAGTGTTGTTGTGGCACACGAACAGAGAACCTGGGGGACGCCGAGCGCCACAGTTTTCAAATAACGCGGTCGATGTGGGCTTTTTATTCCTCCGAACTGTCAGGGTGTGTTTTTTTTCACAGCAGATTTAATCCAGACTAAGGTAATCTAGTACTTTTGAATTGTCAGGGCACTGGATGTCATTAATCATGAATGCTCACATATGGTTTTTGGAACTGAGGAGACATTTGTGCCAGAATTTAAACTACATGCATCAGAAAATCTACTGATTGCATTGATTTTTTGCTTGAGATGTGTCCTGTTAAAAAATGGACCTTGGCCTCTAATAAAAAAATAACTGGCAGCAAATAATGCAAAACCAAATGCATACACTTATTGACCTGACTTGGATAAAAGGTCTCATGAGTTTCAAAATTCAGCTTCATCATACTCAGTGCAAAAGGCAGTCATAGGCTAGATAAATTACAATCTAAAACTTGTGTTTTGAATTTAATCTTTTATTTATGTATTTCTGTGAAGGAAATCCCATTTCCAACCTGTCCTCTGTGTTTTGTTTGAAATGTAATTCATGTCACACACTCACTTCTGCACCATTCTTCCACATATTTCCATCATAATGTTAGATTACTTCATGCCTTGCTCTCCGTGTTTCCATTTCATATTTTCTGCCATCCGGCCTACAACTTTATTTTGTCATGACATGAGAAATTTCGCTATGAACAAAGCTCGCAGCTATTAGTAGTTTCAGGGGAAATTTTGAAATTGAGCTAGGTTTAAAATAAGCTTATTTTTTAAAAAGGCTTTAAGAAATTAAATAAACACATGGAAATAAACAAAGACCCGCGCTTAGGGTAAGATTTATTGCGTTTTTTGCTGCGAAATTCTTTGGCGTTAGCGCCTCCAGTACTTCCAAGACAAGAGGATATATCTTAGGACGTCAAGCGAACTATTCACTGGCAAAGTATTATGTGAAATATCACTCTATTTTTCCAGTGTTGTGACAGAAATAAACTTAAATGTGACCTTTACAGGAAAAAGGCCTTTCCTGCAATGACCTTTTTCTGATGAAATTTTGAAAGTATTCGATTCCCCCAAACATTGCACTATCAAAAATGAATTCCACTAGAACTTGTTCCATATGAGGAACATAAAACCGCATTTTCAAATAGGCCTATTAATTAATTAGCCTAATTATATTTGCTACCACAAGTTATACGGGCTCTGCATATCGTGAGAAAATGTTACTTCTACACGTCAATTCTGACAAAGTGAAGATTAGGTGTTGCAGAGAGATTTTAATCATTACAGTTGTTTTCCATTACCGTCATAAATGTAAGGCATGTGGTTATACCTCACTGGAGGCAAGCAGTGATTTTTTGTAATCGAATCAAGTCACTGAATCAGACAGCTTTATTCACATACGGTAGGTAGGTAGACTTTAAGCCAAGGTTTCTCATTCAAATGCTGCGCCCTTCAAAACCCCGGAGTTCAGTTTCCATAAAATCAATTTCACTACTTGTACACCCTCCCTTTAGATAGTGAGCTTCAGTCTGCTCCCTACAAGTAGATTCGGGAAGTGTCGGGTGGGCGGATAGTTTTGATTTTCCTTACATCGTGCCTAGCCAATAATGTGGGGGAACTGTTGTGCACATCTCAGCTGGCAGACATTTAAAGGGGAGACAGTCCGGCGCTGTAGCAATTTGAATTAAAAACCCAACCTCTCTTTCTATGGAACCGTTCGAAGCTTCAGACTCTCTGTGTGCCTTAGCCCAGCTCCGACCTCTGTGTTAGCAGCTCGCTCGCTCTCTCTCTCTCTGTACGCGGGTTGACTTGGACTGAACAGAACAGAACAGAGCAACAGAGCGTGTTATATTTACAGCGTTTTACAGCAGCGTCTCTATCTGACAGGTGAGCGTCTTTTTAACACTTTTAAAGAGTTCTTAAAGCTGTTTGCCTGCCACGGTTGATGTGCGTTTTATCACACTACGGTGCAGCAGAATCTCTTTAGTCACGGTGCAGGTGTCCATTAGCTGGACATCTGTTGCATTTCTTTAAAAAACACACAGGAACAGATCTGAGTAATCTGGTTATTTAAGTTGAAATAAGCACTTAGTGCTGTTTGACCTTGGCGCGTTTTTGGGTTCGTACTCTACTAACTCACTTCAGATATTCCCATACAAAGTGGTAACGCCGGATGTTGATCTTTACGCATTTGGATAAGCTACCTTGACGCACGATTTTTCAATGCATATAGTGTACTGTCAGAAACTTATAGCCAAGCCTAAAGTTATAGCATGTTCTTGGATCTTAATTTGTATTGATAGACAGTAAAATGACTGAGCACAAATACACATAAGGCAAAGTTTTGAGGTTGCGCACCAACGCACGCACAGAGATAAAAGTGTGAACATGTATTATTTTTAACAAATAATAACAATAACACTAATTATAATTTGCCACGCGCCCACTTTTAGTAACTGGATAGTCTGGCCGCCTACTAGCTCATTTTGATCATGGGTGTAATGTGATGCTCTTATTTATCTCTTTCAAGGATGATGACATCCGCACGTGTCCTCTGCAGTATGTTTTTCCTCGTGGGGCTTCTCTCCTATCCAGCGGATTCCAAACGGAACCGAGGAACCCAAGGTGCCATCCCTCATCCTGACAAAAACAACCCAAACGAATCAGAGCAACAACCCCAGCCACCGCAAGCGGGCTCTGGCTCCCACGGACGGAGGAAGGGCCCCCATTTATCCGCCGACGAGGTGCTGGAGTCCAGCCAAGAGGCGCTACATGTCACCGAGCGCAGATACCTCAAACTCGACTGGTGTAAGACCCAACCGCTGAAGCAAACGATCCACGAGGAAGGCTGCATCAGCCGCACCATTATTAATAGGTTCTGCTACGGGCAGTGCAATTCATTTTACATCCCCAGACATGTCCGCAAAGAGGAGGGAGCCTTCCAGTCGTGCTCTTTCTGTAAACCAAAGCGATTTACCACCATGACTCTGACTTTGAATTGCCCGGACCAACAGCCGCCCACCAAAAAGAAGCGCGTTCAGCGCGTAAAGCAGTGCCGCTGTATCTCGATAGACCTGGACTAACGCGGATGATGTCAAGAAAGCACTGGGGTGAGAAGAGAAGAAACATTCAGAGCCGCTTCTTGTTTAATCCGAAACCATAATACGAACGACAGAAAGGAAGACTGGTTTCATACTCACGCGATAGAAAATCATGTTCACTGTTGCCTGCGGTTTTCTCTCTCCAGACATGTATTAAACAGTTCACTTGGCACTGCAGTTACCGGATGGACACAGCAATTATCACAGACACAAAATGACAGACAGATCGGCACACATTTAAATCTTGTTCACTCTGGGATACATTAAAAGTTGGGTCAGTTGCAGCATGGAAGTCAAAAAGAGGCTGCGGCGTGGCCTTTCCGTGAAATCAGCCAAGCACGTTGGGGGTAGCCCTGGAAGGCCTTGCAGACTAAACGTGTCCTGGTCTTTTCATCTCTACCCTTGTATGAAATGAATTTATTGCTTATGATTTCCACTATGTGGAATTGGAGAAACAGTATGTCGATTATTTAATATCTGGGATGATTTTTTTCGGAATCTCCATTGCCCTATTATATTGCCAGATTATTGTGCAATTATATAGCCTATTCGGATCACTATTTATGGAATGTTACCATTAGGTTGGCTGTACGAGAAAAATGCTGGTGTGTGTCTCCCTTATCTTTTCTAAGTTGTACAGAATGTGTTTATAATGTTGTAGATAGCACGGTTTATTGTGTTTATTAAATGGTAATCGCATATATTGTTGTAATGTACAACGGGATTGCTGCTTATTTGGCGCTGATGAAAATATGGTAATAAAACGGAAAACAAATATTTCGCTTCACCATGCTGGACATATTTTTCACTCTGCGTTGCATACATTCTAGCCCATTCTGGCAAACTACCCCAGAGTCCGCTCTCTCAAAGACCATAAATTACCCCCGACATAGCAACGAGTCCGATTTCATGCAGCGCATGTATACATCAGGTTAACCCGAAACACCAAATAAAAACATCTTCCACGGCCATGGGTTACTTTCTTCTCGCTCGGAGCCAGACTCGTGCTGTGACTTTTACACGTTTCTGGGACCCTTGGATACATTTCGTCGTAAAACGGTTTAATTTATGAGGAAAGACCACAAGAGACGCGATTAGATGTCAGGCCCATCACCCCTGTCCACAACCTCTTCAAACGATGTTATCCGGGTTTATGGAAAGCTCTTCACTGGCTCGCAAAAGTTGCCACAGTCCTTGTGTCCTTTACCTCTCGTCCTAACTGATGTTCTCGTCACGCCTTGCACAAGTGACCTGCAATACTACAGGGGGGCCTCTGTCCCTGACAGCTAAAATCAACTGGGATACCAAATCATCCATATCCCGAAATCAAGACGGTTTCAACTTTCCAATCCTACTTATCTAGCTTGTTTTCTAACAGACCTTCAAAGCCCAGCGTTGTGGAATAAGACGTTTATTAAGCAGCCTAGCTTTACTACCATTTGGTAAAAGTTGGTAATGTCAGTGGCATGCAGGCCTGCAATACTTGTGACATCAGAATGTTTTTCACTAACTTAAATGGAATTCATTTCTGAAAAAAAGTATTCTACAAGAAAATGGCCTCTGCTAGGCGCCACATAACTCGTAACGTACCCAAAGCTTTATCTGAATCTCCCCTTTTAGTTTGATTTAAACCCCCGTTATGCCTTCCATTTGGCACGGTTGCATGACTTGACAAGGATTTATGTAGACAAGCCTATGTTGTGTTCCTGATGATGGCTGAAGAAATTCCTTCCAAAGCAGGAACCTTTCGTAAGTCTTGGTATGATTTGAAATGGTGGTAGTCCAAATACATAGGCATCAGAAAAAGGAAAAGCTTTATTTTTAAGTTTCAGGGTCAATTTAAACTTTGACAAAGCTTGGTTGATGTGTTGCACAGATTTTATACACGCAGTTCAGAGGAGATTGTCCTGGATTTGTTATGATTAACCATATCAATCTTTAGACTTTTCCGAAGGTTGATCTCAAATCATTTTCCCTCGATTTCTCAGCAGGGAATCGATTTTGTAAGACGAAAGCAAATATGACTGTATTGTCTTAGAGCCCAATGCGACATTAAAAAAAACAAGTGATAACATACTCATAACACTACTAAATATACAGTTAAACAACAAAATGATACTGAGGCAAAGTCCTTTAATCATCGTGCGACTGGTAGTGACACATTTATTTCATTTCAGTTAATGTTTACATTTCATGAGAGGTTGAATATCAAACCACTAAGCAACATGTAAAGTCTGACAAGAAAACTCAAATGCAAGCATAAGTTTAGCTATGCACCGGAACGAATCATGCGCTGCGCCACTAGGTCGGGGCCCAATCAGTTCAACTGTTACTGAAGGAAATTTCCGATTTAGAAGACAAACTCTGTCTGAGGTAATGCAAAATTTGATGCAGTGTACATTTCATACAATATTCCTGATATGCACAACAGTTTGATTAAACAAAAGGCAGTTTTTTTGGTATTCCTAAAAGGCAATGCTGTGTATGACGCCTGCCTCATTCATAAAGGTTTTTAACGATATGAATGGACCAGACATTTTGTACACAGTGGTTAAAAAACAAAACAAAACAGAACAAACACTGTTTATCCCATCTGTTTGTATTATTCTCATATATGCATTTAAATCACATACAAAATTAAATCCTAAGAATTTAGGCAATTGGTATCTTGGCATAAAATAAATCTCCTTGTGTTTATATAAATATGGGTCCATGTCACCTTAGGAAGTACTTTACCTTTCTCTCGCTTTTAAAAGCATATAATAGAAATATTTAGTTAAAATAAATATACTATCCATCTTTCCAAAATTGAAAATGAACATGGGTTCCAGTCTAGGGTGTGAATTCACAAATGTATTTTACAGTGAATAAACTCAAAGTATTGCATAGAAGTTTAAAAAGAGGTGCAAAAGGTGCAGTATGTCTGATCAAGTACTGTTTTGGCAAAAGAAAACAGCAAGCTAACCACAGCTGCTGGAAGCAGGGCAGTGCCTAAGGACTGTGACTTACACATCATGAGGACAACAAAAATAACATGTCACCTATTTGAACTTGAAAGACATCAGTGTGAAAGCTAAGAAGTCCACTACTGTAATTTTTGCTACCCACACAAAGCATCAGATCAGTTAAGCTTTGTACCACTAATGGGGACATTTCCTTGAGTGGGACATGAAACGTCATGGAGTTTCTAAGAGCCAGGCAGCCACTGTAGATGACCAGTCATGCCTGCCTGGCTCACTTCCAGTAGGGGTCAGTCTGGATCAAATAAAACAAAAAAAAAACCAAACAAACCAGACAAAACAAACAAAAAACAAACCAAATGTTTTTTTTTTCAAAATTTTCACCTAGCATGACACTTTAATCATGTGCACGCATAGAAAATGTGTGTGTGTGTATGTGTGTGTCTAATCTGAACATGTAAATGGCCACAGTGAGGTGTCCAGGAGTTGGAAGAGGTCATCTTGAACATTGATTATTTACATATTATTGCTCTTGTCTTGCCAAGTCCCACCCCACCGAAAAACACTGCTTTTATGATTGCTTATTCAGATATATTCCTGTTATCTTGATAGGATCTGGTGTCCAATAGCTCTTTAATGGAGATATCCCCTGGGTCTATGTCTCAGCCAGTGCTGTTGACTATGATTTTTTTTCTTTAAAATAAAAACTGCATCCATGACCAGAAGATTAACAAAGAATATGTACCCAGCACCTCAGAAAAAGAAGAAGAAGAAGGCCTACAAACATGGAGAGTCATAAGTGATCATATGTCCTCAATCCGATGCCACCACAATGTCCCAAATGCTCATGGAGACTTCCAGTGATGTAAAGGGTAGTCTGGGCAGGGGAGGGGGGGTCAACTTATGTGCAAAAGAGGCTGACTTGCAAAGGAGATGTCCACTGCAGGTAGTACACAGTATGCATACTGTGGCATGAAGTATGCGAGGGGGTCCTCTGTAGTACACAAGAAAGACTGAGGTATGAGTAAGAGGCATGTGGTGGAGGGTAGGGGGAGTGGAGGAGGGACGGCGGGGGGGGATAAAGGGGGGGGGGGTCCAGCATTCTCAGCTGGAGGACACGCTGGCTTCCTTCTGGCGTAGTCTCTCTTTCTGTGAGTCAATAAAGAAGAGAGTGGCAGCTGTTAAATTGTTCTGTTTGACAAAAACGATTTACAGTTATTAGGGAAAACGTGGTGGAATCAAAGAAATATGGAGACACAAGTAACGTGCCAAAACACAAGTTCCCAGAAAAATACATAATGAGAGAGAGAGGGGGGGGATAGAGAGAGAGAGAGAGAGCGAAATAAAAAAGCAATAAGGAAAACAGAAAATACAAAGTGTAAAGAATGACTGCTTTGATGCTGTGACAGAGAAGTTTGTAGACAAAGTGAGAGAAAGACAGAGCAAGACAGCCATGAAAAGGAAGAAAGAAAAATGGTGTGAAGCTGAAGGGAAAGAATACCAAAGGGAGAATGAAGAGGGCAAGAGAGAGAGTGGGGTGGAATGAAAGGCAGATCGAGAGAAGGAAGAAGGGAAAGAGAGAGAGGGAGAGGGAGAGAAAAACAGAGAGGAAGAAGAAAGAAAGTGGGTCGGCTCTTACCAGACTGTTTGCATTGATCTTCTTGGTCTCCACCCTCTTTTCTGCAGTCATCTTCTGAACTGTCTGCTGAGCTTCCTTTAGTCTGCAGGGGAAGAGACACACAGTGACGTTACAAAACCAACCCAGAACAACCAGCCATCCCAACCACCCCTCCCCACTCAACACGACCCCTCTCCGCCACAAAACATACTGCAAGATTATAGATAAGCATCAGCCTGGGGGTGGGGGGGGGGACACTGTCAAATGCAATAAGGTGCATCCCCACATGACAGTTCAATCGGCAGGCAGGGACATGCAGGATCGGTCCCGTCAGTCTGGACCTTGCGGGAAAAACACCATATGGGGACAATCACCGCTGGCGACCGCATTTGTTGTCCGAGCAAAGCGGCCGAAGAAAGGGCCGCGAGAGCCCGTATCAGTTGCCTGGCTCAGATTCGGTTGCAGTCAGGGGAGTGTGGCTCCTTTGTAGTGTCTGCCGATGACACCAAACCAGAGGCTTCTGCAGAGTTCACCTGCATAAATCAGCCTCGAGAGTTTCGCAGCGAGCGAAACAGACAGTCTCGCAACGGTGTACAGACAGGAGACGTATGAGCACACCTCCACTGCAGCTCGTCTTTTGTCCAGGGAGAGGGAGGACAGGGAAAAACAAAATGAGATGACATTTTTATGCTTCCAGTGTGAAGCTGGGTGGTGGGAGAGGGTGGGGGTGGGGGTGGTGGGTGGAGGTGGGGCGTTTTTTTGCATTACGTTCGGGTGGACAGAAGTCTTGTCTGACTCCTCGTAAAGTTCTCCTCTCGGATGTTTATTTGCAACGGTGGCCGTGCCCGGTCGTCCCTTGGGCCTGCTCATTGTGTGACAATCGCTCGTCCACTCTGCAGTTGTGGCGAAACCACGAGGGACAAAATGACAGCTGGTCGGTCTGATAATTGGCTAGTTTAAAAACAATGCTTAAGTTTTATGGCAGCCTGGGTAGAGTGGGCTGTGTTTTAAATAAAGTTAATTGGACATAAGCACTATCAGCTGTGGGCGATGTAAGGCATGGGTACCCAGTAAACAAAAGGAGTGAGAAACTACTCGTGCCATCCTTAATCTATACAAGATGCCATGACTGCATATGCACACATCGGTTTGGGTGAGAATATTTCAGAGGGCTTGCATTTGTGTGTGTGTGTGTGTGTGTGTGTGTGTGTGTATGTGTGTGTGTGTGTGTCTGTAGAGGGGTAAGACTTTTCATCCAGACTTTTCATCAGAAAAGGTTTCATGTTTAAAAATAAATATGGCCTCACGCTGTGTCAATCGCTGTGTTACACACCAACTTTGCAACTTTAGTCTGTCATTAAAATGTTCAGAAAAGGTTCCGTGTTTGTGTTTCATGCATCCCTCAACAGCGCTTGCCTCATTTATCAAGCGCCTACCACTGTTGTTTGACCATGCAGGGCCACCATACATGCAAAACCTGTCATCCAAACTTTTTACCAGATGATGGATTAAATAAACTCTTGTTTAGTTTGAGTGAAGGGCTTTAGAGTGTATTGATCAACAAACTGATGGATTAGGAATCATTCCAAATACACACAAAAGCTTTTAATCAGGGGGTAAGGTGGTACATAACACACTTTCCACAGAGTTTCTCAAGTGTGGTTTGTCCCTCACCCAAAATGTTTCACCACTGTCTGACGTGTCTGTTCCCTAACAGTCTAATTTTACACTGCTCCACAAAGCCAAAAGGCAGTAATTACATATTTTGTCAAAACTGAGTTTAGACTGGAAATTGACTTTATAGCACCTTTTTTGACCAAATTTCACACTTCTTCCTGTTAAGAAAGTACATATAAGCATCACCACTATTATACCTACAATATGTTTGACTGGGCAGAGAAGTCCTCTGTCTCCAAAGTTGAGGGTGCACTGTCTCCACTGTGTGTTGCCACCCACTCTCCTCACAGGATGCCCCAGGTCAGGGGCAGCATCATAAATCTAGGCCCAGGCTTTCACACAGTACCAGGACTGTAGGCCGGCTCAGCCTCAGCCTTCTCTTTGATGCTTTTTGCACTCTTTTTTTCCATAACTCCCCCCCACCCCCCGCCAACCCACCCAGAAAAGTACTCATTTCCATTTGTCTACACACTGTCTACAGGTTTCATTTGGGCTCATTTGGGAGCTTTTGGCGTGATGTGAGAGGAGCAGGCGGGAGGCCGGGCCGGCAGGCAATCTGGCTTGTGTTAAACGAGGTAGCGCTTTGGTGACTAATTGAGAGACTGTTGGGGAGGGAAAAAAAAGCATCCCTCTGATCAGTTATGGTGTGAATGGCTCACTTCAAACACTCAGCCAAATCCTGTGAGCACCTAAGATCTGTGAGGAGCACTTCCCAGCAAGCTGATAAAGAGCCGCAAGATTACAGGCAGCAGGGCAGAAGGGAGGCTTTCCTTGCTGGCTGACACTAACAGTTAGGGGCAGACCAGACACGTATGGTGCACAATTAGTGCATAACGCTTACTAGAATAGAACAGAATAATATAGAATAGAATAGAATAGAATAGAATAGAATAGAATGCACTATACACAAGTACAATGAGATTAAAAGCTATTAAAAGCTACTACTTATATCACACAAACATTTTAATATCATTTTAAAAGTGTGTGCTTCCTGCAGGGGTTTTAGCTCTTCTTTATTACATATGAAATAAAATGTGCTAATATCATTTACGTAAGGGTGTTGAGCCGTCTGTGTTGGTTCTTAGGCAACTGGACTTCAGAGAAGAGGTGAAACTTTTTTAAGTAAAAAAAATTGAAGTTGCTTATGACGCAAAACCAGCATTTACCATTACCTGGATGGATGCGTACCCGCAAAAGTGGCCAAGTTTCAGGCCTTAAGGCCTCTACATTGCAGCTTGGGCCAATAATCCCTGATGACAAATAA
The DNA here is from genome assembly GCA_030347295.1 of Setipinna tenuifilis. NCBI lineage: Eukaryota > Metazoa > Chordata > Actinopteri > Clupeiformes > Engraulidae > Setipinna > Setipinna tenuifilis. The sequence continues at coordinate 31,218,249 of CM059278.1, forward strand.
ATTTGAAACTGAATTGGATGAAAACTAGCCTAAGATTAAAGACAATAGACAGATATTTCAAATTCTGTGTGTGCAATCTGTACATACGGTTTTTGACAATAAAACTGACTTTGACTTTTGACTTTGACTTTGGCTTTGATATCCACCTACCGTTCTTTGGAGATGTTTTTGCTCTCGCGCTTCCATGTGGTCTTGAAGTCGTTGCAGAACTCGTACCACAGCATGAAGATGTACCCAGGGGCCACCTCCTTCTCGCCCGACTTTGGTCTCAGCCCAAAGAAGTTCACCATGTCCTGAAACCTTTGGGAGAAAGAGAGAGAGACACATAGAAAAAGACACAGGGACAGAAAAAGCGAGAGAGAGATAGAGAGAAAGAAAGAGAGAGAGAAAAACGTCTTGATCATTTCGTTTTAAATCTTCTGGCAATACTTTTACATTAGGGAAAAGCCTGGAACATAGCACCATCAATCAAGGTCACGGTTTACAAAAGCCATTAAATCAATGAGGAGTCTGGGAAGGACGGTAATAGGACAGCCAGCAGTGAAGATGAGATGGAAACTAAAAGACAACAGTGGGAGGCAGGTATCGAGAGAAGTGGAGAAAAAGTGAAAGATAGGCCCGTTAGTGAAGTTTTGAGCATGCTTCAAAACGCAGGAATTTTGGGCTCAGATAATAACCCTGACCTGAGCCATTGAGGTTGGAGGGGGGGGGGGGGGGGGGGTGACTGACTTACCAGGGGTCTTGATGATCATGTGAAAGAGTAGGGAGAGAGGGGGGGGGGGGGTAGAGAGAGAGACAGGGGGAAACAGCGATAGAAACAGAGAGACAGACAGACGGGGGGTGGGGGGCAGACAGAGAAATGGAAATAGACAGAAAAGAGAGAGGGGAGGAAAAGTAGAAACAGAGACAGAGATAGAAAGACAGGAAGTGAGAGAGAGAAAGAGAGAGAGAGAGATATCAAGAGAGGAAGCGAGAGAGAGATAAAGGAAAAAGAGAGAGAGAGAAAGAGAGAGAGAGAGAAAAAAAGAGGAGAGATCCACACCAGCTGCAGCAGAGCCAAGAGAGAGCTCTAATCAGTTTTCACTAACACAACTCTCCTGGGCTTCTATTAATACTCCCATCAGCAGCAGCGGCAGGCTGGGAGATACGCCATCACAAACACGGCCAGACTGAGCTCTATCTACTGTGACACAAATCCAGCGCTGATTACTGAAGGCCTGACTCCTGGGCCACTGCTACGGGTCTGTATTTATGCGCACAGCCATTAGGCCTCTAACCAAGACAACCAGACTCACATTAAAGGAAAAAAAAACCTTAACAAAATACAGTTACGTTCATGTTTGATTTTCAGATATTTTGTGTGCACTGATGTCTATAACTGACTCCAGTCTACTGTTCAGTGGCTGGGCTTACATTATGAGAGCTAAAGTTCATGATGATTCATGAGATTGAGCACTCACTTTTGTCCACACTGGCAAGGACTGGTGATGTTGTTGGCCAATGGAACCTTGGCATACTATTTATGACGCATTAATGTTACCAGTGCTCAAGAGCTGTGGCTCCACTATGCTGTCAATTTTATTTATTAACTTATTAGTTAGTTAATTTAGCCATTTACCTTACAGCCTATTAATCTAGTCATAGCTATGTAAACTGTGGCCAAACAGTCCACCCTATCATCTTGTTTAACTAAATACTTTTTCTTGACCTCCATAAAAAAATGTCATGTGGTTATAGATGGCAAACAAGTCTTATCATGGAAGCCATCCAAATACTTCCGTGTCATTACAATCTGTTAGTGACCTCCGTCTGCTACCATGTTTTAGACTAACAGTTTCAACCAATTTCACTGCATGTCCTACTCTACCCAGTATGTCTATGCATGTGGCAATAAACCATCCTTGTATCCTTGTATCCTTGTATGTTCTTTCCGAGGTCTGACCCCTTGAACTATCAGTGGGGTTCATTGAGAGGGACGCAGTGGAGAGCAGCACAGTGGGGTGATGTCATGCAGTTTATCATCAGATCGGATAGGCCGTCTCGTTAGTTCTGCTTCCTGCTGTTGGTAGCAACATGCTCACCCAGCTGAGCCAAGGCTTCTCTGGTTTCACTTATGGATGGATGCAGACATACATACACACACACTTTCTCCGGACTCATCTGGAGTCTTGGGCTGTATCCAAAATGTCCACTTGTTCACTATGCAGCTTACTACATAGTTTACATTGTTTTGTTCCCTATATATATATATAGTGAATGAGTGAACATTTTGGATTTGGTGGTGGAGTCTTCTCGATGCCCAGTCAAAGGTTTGGGAGGCGGGGGAGGGGGACTGTCACTGAGGGAGCGAGTTCATATCAGTGATGTCAAAGGGCTGGTTTAAAACCACTAGGTTCAACAAAGCCACTGTATAAACTTCATTGCTTTGAACTACCAAAATCTGTACAAACTCTATTGCTTTGATTTTGATATTGGTCCTTCATGGTTAAATGCTTTTTATAAAATTAATGACTTACTAGAAAAGAACTAGCAGTACCTCTAGTGCAGAGGCAACCAGGAACAATAACCACTCATATTCTTACACCAGACTCTTGACTGTGCCGTTCCCTCTTAGAGTGCACAACCTGGCCCTTTCCCACAGTCACTGGCCCCACCTGGTGTGCTCCTGCCGGTGTGGGGTAGACGTAGTGAGGCTAATTCAATTGTAGCGACCGACGTGGAGGGTAGAACTCTTACTAGGGCTCTGTGCAGTGGGTTCGTGGGAGCCAAGCGGAGAGACAAGAGAGGGGGGCCCCACTCCAGGCGTCCCCTGACATAATGGAGGTCTAATACAGAGGTGGTCATGCCTGTTAGCCCAACACTGCCCTCCTCCAGGGGGGCTGGCCTGGTAGGGACACTGACAAATGTACAAACTCTGGTACATATGGTCATTGCTGATGTATGCATTACAGGGCTAACTCTCAATATGAAAACAGACAGAGGTCCACAAGCACTTACAAGGGGGGCTGGTTTGGTAGGGACACTGACAAATACAAATTCTGGTACATATAAACATTGCTAATGTATGCACCCTTGCAATTGTATAGTTTACCCTCAATTTAATAAACACACAGACATACACAAATACACCGAAGAAGACACATACAACAATACAAATGAGACAGACACAAGCACACAAACAAACAAACACACTCACAAAGGCACACCAACACACACACACACACCAACACACACACACACACACACAAGCACACAAAACCACACATACACACTCGCTGGCCTCCAGGAAGAGAGAGTCAGACAGAGAGGCAGAGAGAGGAGGAGGAAAGAGAGATGGAGGGAGAAAGATGGCAAAAGAGACAGGCAGAGTAAAAAAAGAGAGAGAGAGAGAGAAATTGAGACTGAGTAGTGTAAGAGATATGGATGAGAGAGAGAGAGAGAGAGAGAGAGAGATAGAGAGAAGTGGGACAAAAGGGGAGGAGAAGAACGTGAGTGAGACAGAGTGGAACAGATGAAGAGAGTAGAGACAAGGAAAGACAGAGAGGAAGACAGGGATGAAAGAGAGAGAGACAGGGGATCACAGAGGACAGAAGAAGAGAGGAAAGGGTTGAGAAAAAGAGGGAGAGAAGGGGGGAGATAGAGAGAGGAGTAAAGAGGGAACAGAGGACAAGAGCGCTTAATTTTTCTGGGCCAGATTTTCCGCCGACATTCCCGGCCCTCTCTGAAGGCCTTTGTAGCAGCGCCGCCGGACGCAGTGTGTGATTCATGGCGTCTCTCTCCTATTGGCCGCTTTTACTGCCGTGAGGGTCAGGTGTCAGCACACACACAAATCACAGGGCACCTCTACTCCGCTCCCGTCTCTTCTGAGGTTGCAGGTATACCCGCTCTCAGACACACACATATACACACACGCACACACACACACACACACACACACACACACACCCATGCCCTGCATCCCCCCCACACAGACACTCATACACACCCACGCACACACACACACACACACACACACACACGTTGCCCAGATCATGAGGTCAGCCTGTGCCGCTGCCATGACGACACGTCCGACCGTCCGAAGGTTTACGGCGGTCGTGACGCACGCGGGTGCCTCGAGCACGGCTCACACACACAGGGAACGAACTTCAGACGGAGGAACTCGCATTGTTGCTCGGGATGTAAAAAATATGTGTCGAGAAATGAGAAAGGCATGTGCAGTTTTTTTTTTTTTTTTTTTACAACGAAGGCTTGGGCCCGTGGGGAGTTTATATTCCTGTCCTGAGCATGTTTGTCCTGTGCTGGATAAATCACCATGAATTAAGGTTGGTCTGTGAGCACGCATGGATCTCCTTTAGTGCCAAACAGCCCCATGAGTGATGGGTCCCCTCCAGTCATGTAAACACTACAACAAACCCAGGGCTAAAAACCGGCGGATCCATTAAAGAGGAATCCATCGGGAGACCTTGGTGCAACACAAAATAAACCAAGTTTCACGCTCGGAGACTTATGTTGACAGTACAAAATTTCTGTCCTGACAGCGCAGGGATTGATCAAAGCGGGTTATATATCAAACGTGCAACGTCGCCGCGTTCGAAATGCACATAAATACTGCGACGGCAACGCTTTGTGATCTGATTGGATGATAAACGCGCCGGCAGGGAAAAGCTGTCCGTGGTTCGCGACGACAAAATGAGTTT
>CM059278.1:31230445-31250445 GCA_030347295.1 Setipinna tenuifilis
CAGAAAGACAGGGAAGTCTGGTCTACCAAACACTGAAAAAGAGGAAGGCGAAAGAGTGAAAGAAACAGAGAGACAGAGAGAGAGACAGAGAAAGAGAGACAGAGAGAGAGAGACAGAGAAAGAGAGACAGAGAGAGAGAGCAACAGGCAGACAGAACAAGAGACAGAGAAAAAAAACAAGATAAATAGAAAGAGAGAGACATAGATAAAGAGAGAGACAGAGACTGTGGAAGACAGAACAACAGTAAGAGGGGCCTGTAAGGACAGTAGAGAGGGAGCGGAGAGGAGAGGAGAGCTGAGAACGGAGCTGGATGGAGAGCGTGGGTCGGGTCGGTTGGGGGCACAGATGGGTGTGGGTGGGCCGGCGGCCCGTGAGAATAATGGATCACAGAGTGACGGATCAGTGGTTTGGGGGAGACGTAAAGAGCTTGTCAGATCACAGCGCGCTTTAAGGGCCGGCGAGCAGGTCGTTCGAGTTCACCTGCGGCTCCCACCGCGCACGGGGACCGTCGACCGGACCGCGGCCGTAAAGCCCTCACACGTGAGTTATGGGTCACTTACGCTGCAGACACACTCAAACGACACCACAGCCATGCCTCTGCACACACACACACACACACACACACACACACACACACACACACGAGCGTGCCTGCACACACACATACAGACGTCTGCACACATACACACACTGTCCCCAGACTCAACCATGGCCACCAGTGAGAGGGCATTATTGATTGATTGATTTAGTGTAGCAGAACCTAATGAAACTAATATGTGACTATGTACTCTGCTTCAAGCCACCATCACACTCACACACATACTCTTTCTCCCTTTCTCTCTCTCTCTCCCACACACACACACTCACAGACAGACACACACACACACACACACACACACACACACACACACATACACACACACCCTGTGACCCATCAAGACCTATCGAGAAGTGAAGATTTATGGGAGCACTCCCATGCTTGGGGGCTGCCCAGGTGGCCCATGTACGTTTGAGCGGTGTGTGTGTGTGTGTGTGTGTGTGTGTGTTCATTCGTTCGCTCCATTCCCAGGGACAGCTGTGTCATTCGGCCTGTCGCCCGCCTGCCGAAACACACCTGACCCACCTGTGCCCCCCCCCGCCCCCCAAATGCCTTCCTGATCTGGGACACAAATCAACATCTTTCACAAGGTGTTCCAAGCGCTCTGCACCTTACATAAAACACCCTGACAGTCTGTGTGTGTGTGTGTGTGTGTGTGTGTGTGTGTGTGTGCGTGTGTGTGTGTGTGCCTGTGTGTGTGTGTGTGTTTGTTTGTGCAGTTTTCAGAACACCCTGCTAGGCAGCCAGTGTACCTGTTCACCTGTGTGTTTGTATATGTGCACCTGTGTATCTGTCTGTATGTGTGTTTGTGTATGTCTGTGTTCACGCGTGTGAGGTTATTAAAGCTGTCAGGTTTGTCTTGGGGGGTGGGAGAGAGGATGGGGGCAGGGGGGGTCTGCACAATCTCCTGTGCTGGTGTGAGAGCGAGCGATGGCGGCGGGGCGAGTTGTGTACTCTAGAGCCATGCTCTACAGTCGTCGCTGCAGCAGCCCCAGACAAGGAGAATGTCAGCACGGGCCGTGCGCAGGGCTTCAAAAGCCACGCCGAACTGGGGGAGGAATTCTGTTTATAAAGCGAGGTTTATAAGTATCGCCTGGTGGAACGTTCATGTGCAAGATGTGTTTTTGTTAACCAGAGCCGCATTCTCGTTTTTTTTTTTCTCTCTCTCTCTCCCTCCCCCCCCCCCCCCCCTCTTCTTCTTCTCCCCGTAGCCAGTGGCAACCATCGTTCTTTTAAGGCCGTCCTAATGTTCCGTAATTACGTCCAGACCGGTGCCAGTGCATAAACATAAACTCCAGATGCGAAACGTGCGCGAAAAATCAAAACTATAACTCGTGAAATATTCGAATAACGCAATAGATTTCCCTCTCTGTGTCCGCTTAAGTGCTCCGGGACAGGCAGAGCGGCTGCCATAGCTGTTTGAACTTCCTCCATGGGGACGTCTCACGGGAGGCTGAGAGAAATGAACCTTTCCTGTCTTCATTTTTCACCTCCGGTTGACGACATATGGATGCCATCTCATTGGCGGACGGATGGACGGATGGCTCATTCATGGGTTTTGCGGAGAGGAAGCGTTTTTTTTTCCTCCTCTTTTGTGTGTTTTTCAGACATTCCTCCCCTTCGCACTCTTCTCTCTGGGTCTCCTCAGAATCCATCCTGTTAGGCACGTACAGCACTTGTGCGAGCGCAGTGCAAGCAGTCCAAGTTGTCCTCGTGCGAGGCGAACATTTTCATGTGTCACGGCCACTTTAGACAGACAAAGGACCTCGCGGCTCTGGAAAAGTGGGAAAAGAGGGCTGGGGGGGTGGGGGGGGGGTGAGGCTCCTTTTCCCAGCCTCTTGCCCCCCCCATCGTCCCCCATCTCCCCTCACCCACCCCCACCCCCGTACAGCAGACAGCTATCATGTAGCACCCCTGGGAGAGTGAAGCAGCACCGGGAGCTATGGTTTCTTGGCAGCGCCAGGACCGGGGCCCATTTGGCACCGGGGCGAAACGTGCATACCTGTGCGAACGGGCTGACCAGAACAGGCCTGGGCGGCACACAGGGGGAGACGGTGGGGAGCGCTCAAGAGAGAGAGCCGCGCTCCCGCTCGCTCGGTGGAAAGCATTTTGGGAAAATCACTTTCATCTGAAACACCATCATCAGGCTTGATCGTCTTGCTGTGTGTGCGTGTGTGTGTGTGTGGGTCTGTGTGTGTGTGTGTGTGTGTGTCTGTGTGTGTGGTTTGTGTTTTCCGTTTGTTTCACATTTTCTTTTCCATTTGGAAGTGTCTTTGATATTTTTTTCTAGGGTCCATTATAAAATCAGCTGAAAGGAATTTATGTCTCATTGTAAACAAGCACAGTTGTTGCCTTTTTTACACCCTGACTCTACATTTGTCAATGCACAAGAAGGTGGATGATGTCAGGCTATGTATTTGCTTAACATTTTTATGCAGTATGTGTTTGTGTCTGCCACTCTGTGTGTGGGTTTTGTGTGTGTGTGTGTACATGCATGTGTGATTGTGTGTGTGTGTCTGTGTATGCATGCATTTGTGTGTGTGTGCACATGCATGCATTTCTGTGTGTGTGTGTGTGTGTGTGTGTGTGTGCGCGACTGTCTACGCATGCATTTGTTTGTGTATCTGTGTGCGTGTGTCTGTGTATGCATGCATGTGTGTGTGTGTACATGCATGTGTGATTGTGTGTGTGGACATGCATGTATTTGTGTGTGTGTATTTATGTGTGTGTGCCTGTGTACATGCATGCATTTGTGTGTGTGTGTGTGTGCGCTCGCGTATACATGCATGCTTTTGCGTGTGTGTGTCTGTGTATGCATGCATTTGTGTGTGTGTGTGTGTGTGTGTGTGTGTGTGTGTGTGTGTGTGTGTGTGTACATGCATGTGTTTGTGTGTGCATCTGTGTGTGTCTGTGTAGGCATGTAGGCATGTCTGTGTGTGCATGTGTGTGTGTGTGTGTGTGTGTGTGTGTATGTGTGTGTGCATGTGTGTGTGTGCAGAGAGGTCACTGTAAGAGGCTCCTAGCCCTGGTCCTGCTCTGGTGGTCCCCAGCAGTGTCCCACTGAGTGTGGCTTGCCTTTACGAGACCTCAGCCAGGGCTGTCCCGCCGGCTTTACTGCGGGCCTGACTACATGAAGCGTGTTTAGGGGAATCCGATCCCCTCCTTTACCGCCCCTGTTTGCAGTCCGCCCCACCTGGTCAGCAAATACAGTTAGCCAACGGGCCATGGACCAGGACCATGTGACCCACATCGCTAGGGGCGACGACACGAAAGGCAAAAAGGACGAGGGGTACACGTGCTCACGAGGCCAGCTGGGGTTAAGGATGTCAGGGCCTGGAGACAGATCCAGTGTGTGGGACAGTCACAGGGACACTGAGAAATAATAATACTGAGAAATAATAATAACAATACTACTACTACTACTACTACTACTAATAATAATAATAATAATGTAATAATCTCCACTTGTATAGCACATTTCATACAAAGGGTGTAGCTCAATGTGCTTCACAGTTTGACAAAGGAACACAGGACAGAGATACAAGTAGTTTCCAAGAACATAGGTCTGTACACTTGAAATCCTTTTTGCCATTGTATTTTTAGGTACAGAATAACATTTAGACTGTTGTTGGTCTTGCTCAGTTTCACTGAGTGAGTTTACTGAATCGAAAGAAGACCAGCAATGGTCGAAACATTATTCTGTGCCTAAAAATAAAGCAGCAAAAAGGATTTCAAGTGTGTGAGCCCATCTTCTTGGAAATGACTTCAGCGAACCCAGACAGCACTGAAAAGCCTGGTGCTATATCAGTCCTGACTTCCCAACGCCGGCCAAACTTCTGCTTTGTATCCCCACTAAATTACACAGGCAGTAGAAAACAAGGTAGGCCTATCAGCAAAGCTGCAAAAAGGGGCTTTTTAGATACGTAAAACATAAGACTTCCTTCCCTTCCGCACCATATAAGACAACATATATTGTATGGTTATAACAGTATCATAGCAGTATCTGACATAAAGTTGTGCAATATTTTATTTCAGGCACCAAATGTAACATGCACTTTTGACGTGTGACTTGCACTTTTGTCAGTGTGTAACTTGACACCTACTCTGTCTGTGTTTGTCAGTGTCTGAGCGCATACATTTATGGCTAAGATCAAAAAGCACCGTTTGTTATGGAGCAGTTTTCATAATTTAATATTAATGTGGACTTATACAGACGGAGCCATTCAATTCTGTATTACTTTATGTATGAGGACTATTTATTTCCATTTAGCTCACAAGGAATGCCTTTCAAGGGTCAAGCTGTCATCACGTTATGTTGAATGGGACAAAAAGACAACAACAGTTCGGCTCCGTTAATAGATCACAAACAGGGCCATTGTTTTCCTGCAGTCAGTTCAATTCATTTTCCCAAAGCAACCAGGAAAGAACTGAACCCTTAACATAATATTGGGAACCAAAGAGCACAGAGTTACGTTACTAATAAGAACGATTGATGCGGAGAGAATGATGCGGAGGTGAAGGGGAGGAGTGTCAGATGTGGTGGGGGTCATCTACCATCTCAATGATGACCCTGATGTTTGCAAGAACATTGAGTGTACTGAGAGTACCTGGATGGTACATGGCGACCATTTTGACTACGTTGAGAGAGATGAAAACGTAATGGAAGGGGAGGAAAACCAAAACCATTTTCTAACTCCTAAAAATGCTGCAAAACACCATAGAAATATAAGTTACAATATTAGATGTGAACACACAGTGTTTGTGTGTCTCTAAGAAGCGCTATTGTATTGTTGGGTGTTGAACTGCGGTCAAATGTTGTGTTTGTCATTTTCGTGCAGCAAAATGTTGAGTTCATCATTTCAGCTCAGTGCACAACATGTGTGTGCAACGTGAGACAGAACTAAACCCTCAAACACTCGTGTACAGTACAGTGCACTGTAATAAGATGTACTGTTGACATTGCCTGATTTGAGACAGTGCTAGTCAGAAAACATGGTGGTGTGTAGAGAGAACAGGTTTCTGTAGAACACATTGGGCGTCTAGGCACCTCTAAACTGGCAACAGCTCTCTTCTGCCCCCTGCCCCCCAAATTACCTCTGCCCCCCCCCCCCCCCCCCCTCCACCCCAAACATCCCATCCCCCTGTGTTATGGACAGAACAGAACAGCCTCAAGCAGATGACCCGACACTCTACACTGGACTCCACTGAGGCCATGTCAGCCCCCTTTTACCACTTCAGCGCCCCCAACACACACACACACACACACACACACACACACACACCGAGGCCCAGTCCCACCCACACTGGCAGTGTGGAGCTAAGGATTCAGACCTCATTTCCTGTTTGTGTTTTTGGACTTACCGGTGGTGACGAAGGCCTCCATTTTGTCCTTGAAAGGCTGGAGGTGCTCCTCGAGCGAGTTGCCACACACCCTCTGGACGTTTTTCTCACATGCTGAAGGAAAGAGGAGAGAGGAATAGGTGAGATGGGAGAGAAACTTACAGACAAATGAAGAGAAGAAGGGAAAGCAAAAGACATAGAGAGGATGTAGCTGGGGGCATAGAAGGAGGAGAAAGAAAAGAGTTCATGAGAGAGGAAGAGACAAACAGAAAAAGAGAGAAAAGAAGGGGGAAAGAGAGAGTGAAAAGTTGAGCAAATGAGAGAATAAGGGAGAAGAGAGAAAAAGAGAGGAGGACAGAGAGAGGGGGAGAGAGACGGAGAGAGAAAGAGAGGGGGGTAGGCAAATGACGAGAAGAGGATGCATAGCGTGTTGAGCATGTTATGTGTATGGTTAGCTTTTACAGCATGGCCCCCATCACTCTGCATGGCGCATAAAAGCATAACGAGTCATACCCCAACGCCAACGCTGTGCATTAACCAAGGGCATACGAGTGCACGCATCACCTTACCAACAGCTAACACGTCCATAATTGACTTAAGGAGAGCCGGGTGTGGTGTGGTGTGGCAGTGTAGTGTGTGTGTGTTAGTGTTTGTGTGTGTGTGTGTGTGTGTGTGTTGGGGTGTATGAGGAAGGAGGAGTGTGTGAATCTCTCCAAAACCATCCCAGAACAGATGGCTATTAAAGCCTCTGAAGAGAAAGCTGCCAGACTCTTTAAATGAGCTTTGGGCCGCATTCAAAATGTAACGGGAGAAACGCTTTTCATTATCAGAACAAAGTTTCAGAGGGGAAAAGTGTTTTTTTTTTAAAGCCCAGAACCTGTGGTGGCAAAAAACCTTTGAAAAATGTAACTGAGGAGCTCTTTAAAACAAATTAGGTGCAGACCTTAGTGATGGAAATAGCAAAAGCATGTAGAGTCATACATAGGGAATGTACCTGCTGTAAAGACTAGCGTTTACTTATGTGGCTGTTGTGGGAATGCACACATATCTTCAGGGTTGTGTGTCCAGGCTTTGCCTTTGATTATAACGTCATGTTGTTAACAGGATCTCACGTATATGACCTCACAGTGTGTCTGTTCAATTAAGAAAAGTGAATCCTGAGTCCGCCAGAGTGTCTCTTCCTCTCTCCGTTGCTCTCTTTCTTTTTCTTTATTTCTCTCTGTCTCTCTGTGTCTCTCTTTGTGCAGAGGAACTGTGAGAAAGGAGGGCTGCATGGATTATTATCACAGCGCCCAATGTGTGTGTGTGTGCATGTGTGTGCATATGTGTGTGTGTGTGTGTATTTGTCTGTCTGTAAATATGTCTTGATATTTGTGTACATGTGTGTGTGTGTGTGTGTGTGTGTGTGTGTGTGTGTCTGTGTCTGTGTGTATTTGTCTGTCTGTCTGTCTGTCTATAAATATGTCTTGGTGTTTGAGTGTGTGTGAGTGTGCATAAATGTAAGCATGCATGGGTAATTGGATGCCTTAGCACAACGTACATGTGTGTGTGTCTGTGTATCTGTGTGTCTGTGTGTATTTGTCGGTCTGTCTGTAAATATGTCTTGGTGTTTGTGTGAGTGTGTGTGAGTGTGCATAAATGTGCACATCTGTGTGTATCCAGTAAGCCTGCATGGGTAATTGGGCGCCTTAGCAGAGCCACTCCACACACACACACTCCACACACACACAGTCGCCGCCATGTGTGCTCCACACCGCCAGGCCCTGGCTGACAGCAGGACATGTGGGAATGCGGACAGCATATGGCGGAGGTGGGCTTGACCCATCCCATCCCATCCCCTCGCCTCCCCATCCCTCCCCATCCCATCCCATCCTCTCCCCATCCCTCCCCATCCCATCCCATCGTATCCCATCCCCTCCAATCCCCATCCCTCCCATCCCATCCCCAGCCCATCCCATCCACTCCCCATCCTCTCCCCATCTATCCTCATGCCCCCCCATCCCTCCACACCCATCCCATCCCTCCTCATTCCTCCCCATCCCTCCTCATTCCCCCATCCTACCCCACCCATCCGTCCTCATCCCTCCCCATTGCTCTCCATCCCCTCCCCATCCCTCCCCATCCCCATCCCACACCACATACCCCGTCCCGTCCCTCCTCTTCTCCCCATCCCACCCTCCTCATCCACCCCTCCCCATCCCTCCTCATCCCGGTCGTGCGTCTGGAGCTCTTGTTTATTGTGTTTGTTCTCTCCAGTTGGCTTTGTAGCGCTGCCAAACAATCCAGCTCACAAAACAAACAAAAAAAAAAAAACGAGAGGAGTGGAGGGAAGCGGAGAGGAGTGGAGGGGAGCGGAGAGAAGGGAGGGGGCAGAAGGGGAAAGCTCCACTTTGGCAGCAGCTCCCGCCGGCAGCAGCATCAGGGCGACTCATTCAAAAGGACTCCGTGTTGATGTACACAAAGCAGACCAGAGCGGAGCAGAGAGGCGCACAGGAACGAACGAACAAACGAACGAACGAATGAGCGAGCGGCGCACACACACCCCATGTGTGCGTGTGTTTCCCTTTCACCTGCGAATCATTAGCGGCGCACAGTCGGCCCCATCGCTCCGTCGAGTCATAATCGCATCCCTTTCAAGGGCAGCAAGGCTGATTGGAGGGGATCATTAGGCCACTCGAGCTGTCTGATTTCTCTCTGGGAAGCTCCAATAAAAGCGTTCCCCTGGTTAAGGAGTGTCTGGTCGAGTGGAGCAGGGAAACATATGACGTGTATCGGATATGGGGGAACTCTGGGTGGATGTCTGGGAGTGTGTGGAGGAGATAGATGAGTCAGAGTGCATTGACAGTGTGCGTGTGTGTATGGGAGTGTGTGTGCGTGTGTTTGTGTGAGTGTTTGCATATGCGTGTGTGTGATTCTGTCTCTGTGTTTGTGTGAGCTTTTGAATCTGTATGTATATGCAAGAGTGTATGTGTTCACATGTGTGTGTATGTGTGTATGTGTGTGTAACTACATGTTGCGTGTGTATACATGTGTATGCATGTGTGTGGGTAGACTTGTTTGTGTGTTGCTTGTGTTTGTAATGACCCCTAAGTGTGTACAGTATCTGTTCATATATAAGTGCAACATGCCTAATCCACATAACTATCCCACTTAAGCACCATTTCCAGCTGGAATGTTAGTTAACCCGATTACTCCCTTGAGAACTCCTCTGTCAAACTAAAATAAGTGGGCCATTTCATAATGCACGGCCTCTCAGGACATGTTTGTGAACCATTATACACTTCTGAAAAACCCTCTTTGACAAACATTCACGCCAGAGGCCGAAGGCTTGACCAACTTTGTTACCTAATCAATGAGCATTAAAAGATAAGTCAAACAAAAACAAAAATATAATGTAATATTCCACAGCAATGAATTCTTAAGAAAGTAACTGAAACACGTACATGGAACTTCAAAAAGGTGGGATGTTGGCTGGGAGATAACTCTGCCAGATCATTGGGTAGCGTGTGCCAGGATGGTTAAAGATCATCTGCCATGAATCCTCTCGCTGTGACAGGTGGAACATTTGGAAAAACAAAACATCTGGAGGCGCCATCACAACCAGGCAACACAAAGGAGCTTTGATCCTGCCAATTTGTTTACGATATGGAAAACTTAAGACCACTGACACCAAACCATCCCCGCTGCCCGCTGGCACACAGGGCATAACAATAGTACAAAGGAGAAGTCTGGAGATGGTCAACGAGCACTGTAGATTCTCAGGCTACGCATAACTTCAGATGTTTGATAGCGATCTAAAGATGGTATCTACCATGTAGTGTTGTATCCTGAGCACAAGGATCTAATATAGCAAAATTGACTGTTTTGATGATTTAACACGTTATTGGATGAGTCATACTGATAGACGAGTGAGTCATGACTCACAAGTCGTGAGTCGTAATTTGAGTACTTCCTACTCCATATTTACTGTGGCGCAATAAGGTTGCCGTGGACGCCATTGTTTACATCTGAGTGCAGTCAGCAAAATAAGGAGGCTAAACACTTTAATTTGTATTGTGCAACAGGTGCTTCCCACAGCCTTCATTGTATGATATACGGCGCTGCATGGAGTCTACTTCACAGGATAAATATGTAAATATGTCTGACTGCGGCTGTGCTGGACAAAACATCGCCCGGAGCCGGAGACACAGCGATGAGTAACGCTCCCACGGCCTGCTTTTTCGGAGACGCCGGCTTGTGACATGGTGCCCTCCCCGTGTATCAGCAACAGCTCCGTCTCTGGGGGACTTGCGCGCCTCAAATGCGGTCCAGACAGCGCGGGCCACCAGACGGAGCGCTTAGCGAAACAACAACAACAGCGGTTGTGTCAAACACACAAATGGCCCCCTCCTCCCCTTCCCCCAAACCCGACAAACACAAACCCCACCCCTACCCCCACCCCCACCCGTGCTGATTGAAAGGCATTGTGTCCCAACAACACAGCGAGAACCACAGAGTGCAAGAGTGGAGAGCATGGGGGGACTGGTGCCAAGGCAAGGGGCTGGTGGAGTGTTGAAAAGGGGAGTATACGACCCGCAAAATTTTTATGATTTTTTTTTTTTTACATATCGTTTCGCAGGCGACTTGTCTTGTTAGTGAACCATAAAAATGTGGTCTTGTCAGTACAAGATGTCACAGTGGAGTTGGTTTACCATGTCTAATACTGGCATGCTAAAATGAAACACAAACTCAGCAAGAATACTAATGCAACGTGGAACGACTTAAAAAAATGTCCTGCGTTCCAGTTCATGTCGCGAAATTAGTTATCAATCAGAGCATTCAGAATGGATTCCATGTCCGTAGCACGGCATTAAAGGGAAACAAACTAAGCATGGAGCATGGGGACAATTACACAATCTATTATATCACGGGTCGGTGGGTTTGCGGGACCCCAACTCTGACATGTCACAGTTATTTCTGTTTGGTTCATTTAATGAGTGAAAAAAAGAATGGAGATGGTAGAGGAAGTGGTGTGCCTGTTTCCTACACGCTGTGTATGTGGTGTTCTGGTTCAACATCACAGCCATTTGTCTCTCTGGGGTCCCAGACGGCCGATCCCCCAACCCGTCCCGTCCCTCTCGCTCCATCTCTGCGCAGGCAACTGCACTGCTGCTAACTGCATAATTGCATTACGCTAAGTAAAGCCATGCTGTTCTCAAATTGAGCGACTAGTGGTAATCGGGGGTCCTGTGTGCCCGCAAACCTGTATCGCCTTACCAGCGGGCACTCTGCCTGAAGGGGGACGGCCTCCGCCTCTGCCTCCGCCTCTGCTGGGGAAACCAAAAGTCTCCAAGAGCAAAGCCACCAGCTCCCCGCAGGGAGACGCCAGGCGGCACCAGAACTGACTCACTCAGACTGGACTAGATTTGGGTCTGGACGCTTTTGGATCTAGGCCTTCATCACAATAAGATAAGATTCAAAGCGCTGATCGCCAATCAAGACCCAAAAGTTGTTTATGAAGGGTTAAAGTCTGATACATGTGAACCAGTCAAAGACAGTGCAGCAGTTCCACGATCTTTCCAAATATTCTCCATCTTCAAAAACTAAGAAAATTAGCCACTCATATGATTTATATGCTTCTAAAAAATGCTTAATCAATCTTCTTTCTCCGCATCAACGAAATTCACCACCACTTGAGTTCCTGGTGATGGCTGTGAATGTGGTCGCTGGTTGACTGTGGTTCTGCTTGGCTGATAGTGGCATGTTGCTGCTGAGGCAGCCTTGCCTCCCCCTTCCCCATGTCCCTCTCTGCCCCCACCTCTCCTCTCCTCTCCTCCGGATCATCAGGGACCTTTGCGCTGTGGCGAGAGGAGACAGGCTATAATGCAACACAGAGCAAGAGCCCCAGCAGTGTGGCCACCCCTGATTGGATTCACATGGGCCAAAAAACAGTAGTGTTGTCATCGTGTGTGTGTGTGTGTGTGTGTGTGTGTGTTTATGTGTGTGTGTTTATGTGTGTGTGTGTTTTCATTGTGTGTCTGTGTAAGTGTGCGTGTGAGTTCACTAAGTGTGGAGGGGACCAGGCGTCCATGACAATGAAAATGTAAATTAATAAGTGAATTCTCTTCCAGATCACGTCTCTCTCTCTCTCCTTCTCTCTTACTCCGTCCCTCTCTGTCTCTCTTCCTCTCTCCCTGTGTGTGTTTGTGTGTGTGTGTGTGTGTGTTTAACGCCCCAGAGTAGCTTCGGTTCAGTTTCAGCGGGGTCAGGGGATTCAGAGACGGGGCTTTGATGACAAAGCCTTACACACATGCAATTACTCAGGGAGGCGAAGGGGTGTGTGTGTGTGTGTGGGGGGGGGGGGGGTAGGGTGGGGGGCTGCGTGGAAGGGCTTGAGATGGTAGTGGTGGGGGGAGACCACAGCAACAAAACAACACTCAACTCAGCAACCATTTAAACTGCATGAAGGCAAAGAAAGGAGTTAACTGTGGGAATGTTATTAAAGACCAAAAAAATACTTGCTTGATTACTTAGCAAAAAAAACCCCAAAAAACCCTGGCCTTGTAAAAGGTCTTTAGCTACAGTTTACCAGTACGAACAACTACATCTTCATTAGGGGGCAATTAATCAAGGTGGAGGCTAGGGTGGGGGGTTGGGGATTGGGGCGTGAGGGGGTAGCCGTTGAAATGTTCTATCGTGAGCATTCCCAGATAAGGAGATGGGCAGGAATTCAGGGATGTCTCGACGGAGCCAGGGAAGTTTTAGTCCGACTCCAGCAAGTCTGCCCTGGTTCTTGAGGGAGACGCAACCATGGGCAACTGGGCACGGGGCGGGCAGCCTGGCATCTCCAAGCCCAGCATCACATGAGAACTTGACAAGGGGAACGAGGCAAGTTGTGTGTATATGTGTGTGTGCGTGTCTGTGCGTGTGTGTGTGTTTGTGTGTTTGTGTGTGTGTGTGTGTGTGTGTGTGTGTGTGGGGTGGGGGTTTGGGCCACTGGGGGCACCAAAATTAACTCTGTTGATGCTGTTTTTGTCTTGTTTTGGATGGGTGGGGGGATAGGGGGAAGGGGGAAAGTTGTGTGTGTATGTGTGTGTGTGTGTGTGTGCATGTGTGTCCATGTATCTGTGGGGTTGTGGGGTCAGGGCATTGGGGGCCACCAAATAAATTCTGTTGACGTTGTGATTTTCCTTTTTGTTTTGGGTGGGGGTGGGGGTGGGTTGCAGTGGGTGGGGGAAGGGGCAGTTGGCAAAGACAGTCCTTTCTTGTCACTTTGATGCTGAGCCCCAAAGTCCCTGAGTCGCAGAAAGCAACCACTTCAACAGGGGCCACCAGTAAATCTTGCAGTGTGCAGACAATGGCATATTGTAATGGAGGCTGGGCTGAGAAACATATATTTAAAAAACAACCCATTGAAGCATGAACCAGGCTCCTGTACCAACGTAGAGTAAAAATGACTCTTCACTTTGCTTTTAAGAGCTTTACATAAAAGCACACTGAAAAATGCAAAAATGTTGTTTATCAACACACACACACACACACACACACACACACACACACACACACACACACACACACACACACACACACACACACACACCAAGCAGCAATGTTCCAGCCTAAACACTGAAGCCCAAACTGAAAGTTCCAAAGTTGCAAAACCTCACATGTCCGTTGGGAGCTTGCTGCACAGACGAGCACCTTCCCATAGACTCCTGTTAAAAGTCAATTTTTCACAGCAACATTAAACACATTTGCAGCCTGGTTAAAAAAAAACGGTTTGGTGTGCTTTAGTAGTTTTCAGGTCCATGATAACTCTGAGAGGATCTCAGATCTCAGACTCTAACTAGAATCCATTAGTTTAGTCCCCAGATAATTTGCATATTGATATTCATAGAATAAATTGGCAAAGATGGCTGCACCCGGAACCTTCAATTTAAGCCTTATCCGGTCTGTGAGAAAGTCTGTGCATGACGTCACAAAGGGTTTGTCCCGTTTTCTTATATACAGTCTATGACACACACACACAAACACACACACACACACACACACACACACATATACACAAACACACACACACACAAGCACACACACACACACACACACACACACACACACACAGTACAAGTACATGGCGTTTAAATGTTAAAATGTTTTGGAAAAATCTTTTTCCAGTCCAGTCCCGAGTCCCGAGGCCGCTCCGCCAGAGGCAGGTCAAGCTGGTGCGTCGACGGTCTGCGTGCTGGCAGCGCTGGGTTATTTATACCGCCTCCATCAGCGCGCAGCCCAGGAATTCTACTGATAATCCACAATTATACACAACCTCTACGGCCCGCCAGGCTCCAGGATAAATCCCCGCTATTATCCGAGCCAGAGCCAGGGCCAGAGAGAGCCAGCCTGGGGAGCTCTTGAGTAAAAGGTAAGTAAGGCCCACTCACCCCGATAAATCCTCCCCCACTATCACGGCCCTAAAAAAAAGGACCCTCGCAAACATTAAGCTGTTGCTAGTCGCCAGTCATGGTTGGGGCGCTGACAGCCTTGTTGGCCCATGGGAAATATGTCCTCGAAGAGAGAGAATGTTCTGGGTTTATGAGGACAGCTCAAGAGCTTTGCGGTGAAGTTGTGTAAAACTAAGATTAGGCTATGCAACACTCTTTTTGATGCACTGCTTAGAGTGTTAACACTGCGAAGCTCACTGACTGAGCTCTGGGCTGATAAAAGCCACATTTGCAACGAGGTCCCTGAAGTAAAACAAGCTACGGCTCTGAATGGGGGGGATTAAATGCTTGAGCTCAACACTTACCGATGACACACTCGTACATGCCCTCACTGGCTAATAAATATTTATCTTAGTCAAAAATTTTACCAAAATAAAAAATTCTGTGACTTCACCATGTAGTTACTTCCCCCCTCTTTAGAATAAGTAGAATGTTCAACTTTATAGCGTCTGTCCCAAGTTCCCCTGGCACAAAAGAACTCTTGTGAAAGGCCCCATGTCTACAAGTGGCCTATCCAACATTGTGTTATCCTGAGTCTACATTTATTTTATCTTCATCCTGATGAGAAAAAAAAGCTGAACAAACCCCACTGTAAGTTGCTAATCCCCATGGAAATATTTGACTCTTGGCCTTAATCCTTCCCCCTGAGTGCCTCTTTTCCTTACTCGGCCAACGAGGACCAGCAGTGCCGCTGCCCCAGAGCCGTACAAGAAGGAGAGGCGGGAGGAGAGGAGAGGCCAGCAGGGCCTGCAGTCCTCCGTCGTAAAACATCCCTCAAGCTAAAACCCTTGCTTGGTGCTGACATTAAAGGGCCGCGTAAAGCGAAAGGCACTGTCTGATTTGCCACGATGATGGATGTCTCGGCCGGCTCACGTCCTCTGTGAAACACTAAACTCCTCTGGGCAGCAAATGGCCTCTGACTGTTTGTCTTTATTTGATACTATTTCTTTCGGTGGGACCCTTGTCTCACTGAGCCCAGGCGTAGCCAGGTTAGGCCTCACTGAGGACTAGCTGACCGGTTTGGTTTGCAGAGACGAACGCAAAGAGGAAGAAGGGCGCACTCTCACAATGAGGTGCAGGCTAGGACACATCCTGAAACAAAACAAGATAAGTAGCTCCATAGACCTGGTGAACCTTGACAAAAGGTCACGGGAAATGAAGTAGAGAGTGTGCGGCCACTTCCCTTCTGGAGAAGGACATGACAGAACTTACTGACCAGCAAAAGACCCTGTCTGGGTTAAAGGAATGAGGGCCGGCGAAGCAGGTCCAACTCTGGCTCTGAATCGCTCCCTTCGGGTAAACACACTGACTGAGTTCTGAATGAGATTTGAAATTAGCGAGCAAGACAGACGCAAAACACATCTGGGACGCTCATCACCGACAGCTGTGAGAATTCATCTGTGACATTCCGACAGTCTCCGAAACGCAAAGTGTGCGGCCTAAAAATAAACACACGTTTTTAAGAGATGTGCTATCTGTAGGCTGACAGGCACATTCTCCTTAATGGACTTTCACTTGGTGAGCAGAACTACAGCTTAACTACTCCTAACTGTGTGATCTGATCGCTGGCCAAATGGCAAATGACACAGATTCTACATCAGCCTTGGTCTCAGTCCATAAACACAGTCGTGACTTCTGGGAGCGAGGTGTGCTTGTGAGCACACAGCGCCCCACAAAACAGGAAGACAGATCAGATGTGGATCATATTTCTGTCTCATTGAGAGGCGGAGAGGGCAGAAGGGCAGCCAGGCTGTCTGGGGGCAGATCTGCCCCTGTCCAGTCCAACTAAGCAATCAGAGAGTGGCCCCCTTGCTCCAGATACCCACCACACTTTGCTACTGTTGAGCCTGAATGACGTCCAACGCACCCTTATTAAGCAAATGGGCCCGGTACAGATCCCTGGGGAACCCCGCACAGGCCTTGATATGGAGCACACCATGTTGCTAAAACTCCTTTACTGGCTATAGGAAGAAATGTGGTTAACACGGCTGAGTTTCTGTGTAGTTTTATCTGATGCGTGTAAATCAGAAACATCGCCTTTCTTTTTTTATGAGAAATTCTAGGAACTAACAAAGGGCTGCGATTGCATGTTGGTGTAAGTTACTTTGACTTAGGTGACTTATATGGAAATATTTCTAATTAAGACCAGCAGGGTTCTGGGGGATGTGGGTTATAATGGCGGAGCATAAATATTTATTCTTACCGGCTGGAGGTAAGAATAAAAAACAAAGACGGAAAAGGTGGACCTTTCCGAACAGCGAGAACTCTCCCTTACAATTCCCCGACAATACCCCGAGGTCTCTCAGGCGAGACTTTAAAAGGTTTTTTTTTTGGAAGTATAGATCAAATGCTGAGCCCCTTATGTTACATTTATTGTCTTAAACTCCTCCATTTTTCCTAATAAATGAGTGACAGCTTAAGGTGGGGCTCAAGACTCTTTTGTAGACCCCTTTGTATTTTTCCCCTCGGGTCAGAGAGGATCAGGCTTTAACAGCAATCTGCTCAAGTGAGGGGAGAGGAGAGAGCATATCTAATTGCTTTCATATGTCGGATTATTGGTTGATTTAAATAATCGCAGACACGAGGGGGCCGGAGGGCATCGCCTTTCACCCCGGGACGGCCCACAGGAGCCGCGCTGTGTGGGGAAGCCTCGACCCCGAAGACCAGGCGCACCCCAGGTTTAATAAAACACCCTACCCTACCTGCCTGTGTTTCTCACCATGCGAGTTTCATGTACCAGTTTTACTGGGGGGCTTCACATTTACCCACCGCAATATAAGTAGGCTCTGTTAAATAGGGACTCAGCTTCCACCAGCATTTACTGTTAGTCTCTTTCAGGATATAAAATGGTTGAAATTAAATGTTGTTTAGTAAACATTAAGGCATGAAAAACAGTAAGAGGAACTACACAGTGTCAGTGTTTTCTTTTTTCAGCAGATATTATACCAAGTTGATGCACCATGCCAACTTAAGTTAACTTTTCAGTGAGAAGAGTTTACAAGGACATCTGACACAGAAGTAGCAGACTGTACCTGTCAGGTCTTTCTTGAGCTTCCTGATGTCCTTAAAGAGGTCCTCAAACTTGACCTGCGCGGCTAGGAAGAAGTCCTGAGGCTCGGGCAATGGGAAGACACTTTTCTCTGTGCCTGCGTGCTGATAAACACAGAAAGCCCATCAACAGGAGATTGCTCCAGATGTCTATGTGTGCTTGGAGCAATGTGTTTTCTTTATATGCAAATATATAAAAACTTTTCCTACCTTGTCCATGTTGCGCAGATAGTATGACACCACATAATCCACCAAACTAATGCGACTATCCTGGCAATACAAATAATTAAGTATGTTAAAAGAGGTTGATGGCCCAAATAAGCTGAAAAAAAAGATTTTACTATAACAAAGACAAAGATGAAAACTAACTAACAGTAATAGATTGAGTTAGAAAAATGCTTCCTTTAACATTCCACTGATTTCCACATATTTACAATCACTGATTACAAGTGAAATCCTTAATCCCATGTTAGGGAATAGGCTTTGGTCATATTCACAATTATATGGCACTTAGTGATTGTTAATTGTTAACAGTGAAAGCTGTCCTTAGAATTGTTGACCATACTTCCTAGAAAATCACTTTAACTATAATCTCTTCACAATTAAATAGTACTTTTTGAGTTGATAACACTTGGAATTTGTGTAGTATTTCTGCAGTATTATCTCTGTGTTTATGTATGTGAACCTGAGGCATTTTACAATACTTTAATTACTATAATTTACCATATGTATTTAAAAGGTAAATACAGTATGTGGGAATTCTGAGATAAAGGACAAACTATTTATTTAGACTACATAATAAGAGAGGTTTGCATTTACTACATAAATAGAGAAATAAAAAAAGATAAAATAGACCCAAACAATAGACTAGAACAGAAAATACATGTGGTCAGTACCCTGCTCTTGACATCCTTCAGTTTAGGCAGGATCTCCAGGCCAAAGCCGTCAGCCTGCCCTCTTGTCCTGTTTCCACCGTTCATGTAGTTCCCAAACGCTAACACCAACCCCATTACATCCTTCACGCCGCCGCGCTCTAGCAGACCCTAGACACACACACACACACATCCGCACACGGACACACACAGGCACGTGCACACACACACACACATGCATACATACACACACACACACACACACACACATACGCACACACAAGGGAAACATATCTGAGCTGAGGTTGAAATCTCATGGCTCTTGACCAGACGTTTAACAAGGAAATTAAACATCCATGCCAGAAACGACCTGGCCCCTTGCCATTTTACGAGTTAAACAGAGGGCACCGCATTTTAAGACTGATACTGGATGAGCACTATCATTCCCTAATGGCAAACCAAGATGAGTGACAATTGTTCCTGGAGGAACCATTTTGAAACCACACATCTGGAAAAAAAAGTTAATTTGCCTGCGCATGTGCAAATACACTTAGGGAGCGTGGCAACTGTGCCCGCCGCCGAAGATATTCGAATGAATGTCAGAGTTATATACGGTTGCCTATGCAGCACTTTCTGCAAGGAACTGCTGTCATAAGTCATCAGTCTGAGGCCCATGACTGGTTTTGCCGAGGGGATATTTTACCTTGCAGACAGTGGAAACAATCTCCACTTTGCGACGGATGGAGGAGATTCCATCCTGGAAGACTGTCTGGAATATGATACAGTGTGCCCTTCCAGAAAAGTCCGGGATCTGGGAGAGCTCGTACAGGAACCTGTGAAAAAGGTCAGCATAACATTGTTACTACACCTCCTACCCCCCCAACATCAGGCTTCATTTGTCTATTACTACTGAAGTGTGACCTTAAGAGCCAACTTAGAGCCTGACAAATCCAAGAAGGCGGCCCTACATTCATTGCCTGCTGTATCATAAGTCCCCTGCTTAAAACAGATGCCTGATTCTTTAACCATTAATGACTTCGAGGAAGCTGTTACTCTCTTCTGTCTATTGTGTCCACTTTTGGGAAGCGGAGGAAGTGGAGGTTCTTGTTGCATTAATAAGCTGTAAATCTGGGCTACATTAGAGCCAAGATCAAACACAGGCAGCCGACACGGTGCACAGACAATGACATCAACACATAAACGGTACCATGATGGAGCGGAAGAGTCATTCCCCCATGTGCTGGGGGTGGTAGGGGTGGGAGTAGAGGTGGGGATGGGGGGGTACATGAAGCGGCTACGAACCGAACCCCCCCCCCTCCATGTGAGTCATACGTCGACATCCCATAATGCCACGGCTTTCTCCGCCACATGTAAATCATTTAGCCAATCTATGAGAATGCAGTCAATCAGCGTCGGCGTGGCTGTGCGTATGCACGCACACACACTCACGCATGCAAGCGGGCGGACGGGACGTCAGGGAGACGCCACTGGTACTGCGCAGCGCTTACTGGAAAAACAACCGTGTGGGAGCGAACCCTTGAGGTGTCTACTATGTGTTTAAGACGGCTTACAAAATGTCAGCACCTGCGTTGTAAAGTTAAATTTATTTTCATGAGGGGGATAAATGAATAGAAGGGCCCGGGAAGAAAAAGGGAGATTTTCACG
>CM059278.1:31255445-31297945 GCA_030347295.1 Setipinna tenuifilis
ATATCGACCTGCAGGGGGAAGGAATTTGACTGCCTCTTTGACTGACTTTTTCCTTCCTCTAAAAATAACCGAATAACATCTGCATCATATCAAGTCTGTTCGTTCTCTTTCTCTCTTTCCCTCTCTCTTTTCCCCCCTCTCTCTCTCTTTCCCTCTCCCTTCCTCTCTCTCTCTGTCTCTATCCTGATCCAGTCAGTGAAAATAAGTAAAACATATAGCTGCTTAATGAAACAAACGAGTCCTTGGAGAGGTAGACTGAGCCAGAGAGAAAAGTAGACATTAGAGAAAGATGGGCTGGGGTCTGGGGCAGGGGTGGTAGGGGGGTTATGTTGTGGGGGTTGGGGTGTGTGTGTGTTTGTGAGTATGTGTGTGTGTGGGAGGGTGGATCAAGGATGATAGTGGGGTTAGGGGGTTGGGGTGTGTGTGTGTGTGTGTGTGTGTGTGTGTGTGTGTGTGTGTGTGTGTGTGCGTGTGTGTTTGTGTGCGTGTGTGTGTGCGTGTGTGTGTGTGTGTGTGTGTGTGTGTGTGTCTGTGCATGCATGCGTGTGTGTGTGTGTGTGTGCGAACGTGTGTGCGTGTGTGTGTGTGGGTTCTGGCTGCAGGTTGAGGGATGTTCTCATTCTCACCTTGCTGGATGTCCTTCATCTCCAGGTGAAGGCTGGATATAAGAATGCCCACTGCCTGAGACCTCTTCCCATCCAGCAGCTTCACAATCTACAGGGCAGAAAAAGAGTCAGAGGACTCAGACTCAGACTCAGACTCAGTAAGAAACAGCTGCACACATCCACATCCTCCTGCCCGCCCTAAGTGACAGCAAGCATCAGTGACAACATGCATCATTATGACAAGTGGCAGTCATCATGACACCCCACGGGCTTTGTTTTTGAAGTGGCTTCTTTTCTAAATTCTGTCACTGCTTTGTGTATTCTTTTTGTAATGTTTCACACAGCAAACTTCTGTCACGACCGTTTTTTGTGTGGTTTTGATGCTATTGTCATACAATACACAATTACTGCACAGCTCACCGAAGTGTTGCATGAAGTACCAGTGTTCCATGTCTTCAGAGGTTTGATATTTCTGAATAACTGACTACGTTAATGATGATCGATGCTTTGAGGGTGGCAGCAAAAGAATATTGCATTTCAAACCATAGGTGTTCAGAAGTTTAGTAGAAGAAACAAAACACTTGTTGAATTAAGAAAATTGTTTTTAAATGAATTGTTTTTTTCTAAGATGTAAATAATTGTAGTTGTAGTTGTAGATAGCCAATACGCAGAATAGTGTACAGCAATTTGATCAATATCAAAGCAGCTAGCAAAGGAAGTCTGTAGTTCAGTGATTGGTTGATGTGAGCTGGTAGTGTATCCTGGACTCATTTAGCAAAAGCTGCACTTGTCCCCTTCCTCCTGCCCGCCCTAAGTGACAGCAAGCATCAGTGACAACATGCATCACTATGACAAGTGGCAGTCACCATGACACTCCATGGGCTTCGGTTTTTGAAGTGGCTTCCTTTCTAAATTCTCACTGCTTTGTGTATTGTTTTTATTTTTATAACGTTTTATTTTACAAGTCTGCATGTCATAAGTATACAGAGTCAGGCATCAGTCATGTCGATCTCCCCGCTGTTCTCTGATGCAGCAGCGCAGGCAGGCTGGGCTTTGCTTCCAGCACTTAAACGCTTGAGTGATTACTCCCAGTCAAGTTCTCAGTGGAGACATCACTGCAAGTGTGCATTTGATGAGGCTTCTTCTTCTTTCCTTCCTGGGAGTGTAAGTAATGGCTTGGTGAGTTTTTTTTTTTAACTTTTCTCCTTTTTCTTTGTTTTTTTTTTTCTTTAAAAACTTTGAACATTGAACTTTGACCCCACACTTATCTTCATTCTGTCCTGGTGGCCAATCCTTTATCACAGCTGAGGCAGTGGGGCTGTGCTACTGTGGGACAGAGGGAGGCTGAGTGTGGAGTCCGGAATGTTCTCATTCACTACATAGTGCATGACAGGGATACCTCGTCTATCGCAGTAGTAATCGCGTTCCAGGACCCCCGCGATCTGTGAAAATCCACACTATACTGAGACCATATAGACAACATTTTAATTTATAGTTCAGGCCTTAAAATACCCCTCCCAAGTTGTACATATACTGTAGGTATTATTGAATTGTTACTGCATTTTAATCAATATTTTGTATACTTTGCATAGTTATCATAAATTATAATATTGACAAACCTTTCTTTAGCACGCATAGTGACATAGCATGCAAATATTACCCCAAAAGGTGAACCGTGACATAGTTCAGAGGGGATCCCTGTATACAGAGGCAAATGCGCCAGTGCAACTGCAACTGCCACACTATCTAGTACACTACATAGTGAACAAGTGGGCATTTTGGACAGAGGCTGAGAGCCCATCACCTGACTCACACAAACCCGCTAAGCCCTAGAGGACTTCCTGAGACAGACCCTGAAGACGGGGGCATGGGCATTCATAACCTATACTCAAAAATAGTTAGCAAGAGGAATGTTTGGAGAGGAGGGAAAAAAAGAAAAACGAAGCCATAAAAGGGCATCTTTTCCAGTCTGGAGGAGCTTGGTACTGGGTAGGGGGAGAGTGGGGGTGAGGTGGGGTGGGTTGGGCTGGGGTAGGGTGGGGTGGTTTAGGTGTGGGGTGGGTTGGTGTTAGTGTTGGTGTTGGTGGTGGGGGTCTTTTATAACAAACTATAAATTCACAGGATTTTTATTTGTACCTACACATGGTCACAATTACTTATGACTGAATTACCCATAAAGGCAGAGAGCGTTTTTGGCAAGGTAAAGCCGCGCTTTAAAACTTAATGTCTCTGCCTTCTTCATTAGGTAGCGCAGGCTGCTATTAGCTGACTGCTGCTACTGAGGGTGTGCAGTGGGAACAAGCGCGAGGGTCCCTCACAGAGGAGTATTGCGTTACAGAGAGGCAAGAGGGCCCGCTGCTTCTGCATCCATTATTAGCATCACTGGGTGGGGATCCCACCACCACCCACCACCCCACAACACATACCCCCCCCCCAGCCCCCCAGCCCCCAACCCTTCCACTCACACACACAACCCCCCCTCTCCCACAAACACTACCTCCCTCTTTCCCAAAGACACGATGGAGAGAGCGGGAGTCTTTTCTTCACAACACCTCTAATGAACCCTGGTGTAAAAGGAAAGAATGAAAGAAGGGGAAAAAAAAGAGAGAGCGAGAGAGAGAAAGAGAAAGAAAGAAAAAAAGAGAAGCAGGAAAAAACATGCTTCACACTTCCAAGAAGAAAAGAAGAAAAAGATGACCAGCATCATAAGCTCAACACATGCAGGTCTCTCCACCAGGGGCACCAATTAGGAGGAAACCGCAGAGCTCAGAGCTCGGCAGACTCGACTGGGAGACATGCGGCTAGAAAACATGGCACAGTACACTCCAATACCTCACTACCTTAAATCAAACAGCGCAAAAAACAGTGTACTGACTGAACGGAACAGGAACATCTGCAGGGGCTGGGAATAGGGGCCCTGGGGTTGCACTGGCGTGAAAGTGTGGGAAAGCTGTCAAAGAGATAACAGCAGCCCCCAGTGGACACCTGATGTACTGCCAAAAAAACGGCCCCTCAGGCACAGCCTGACTGGAGTGGGCTGACACTGGCCGTTTGGTTTTTCTTTTCTTTTCAAATGACAAATGACTAAGGACACCCCAATGATGGGGCAGTCTTGGCTTACTCCTCATACAAACTGGTCACTCTCTCTCTCTGACCCTCTGACAGCTGGGCAGATGTGGACGAGGCGGACGGTGATGGGGTCAATGCCAGCTACCAAAGCCACAGCGCAGTTCCGAGCACAGCCACTGCTGGCTCAGAGGAAGAGAGAGGGGGGATAAGAGTGAGAGAGAGAAGAGACACAAAGAGAGCGAGAGAGACAAAGAAGAACAGAAAGAAAGAGCTAGGGAGAGAGAGAGGGAGAGAAAGAGGGAGAGGTAGAGAAAGCACGTGAGAAGAGACTATGAAGGAGACTGAAAGAAGAGAGAGTGTACAAGTGGCCAGAGAGACCAAGAGAAAGAGAGAGAGAGAGAAAGCAAAAGTGAGAGACAAAGAGCGAGAGGCAGTGAGAGTAAGAGTAAGAGTGAGAGTGAGAGGAAGAGGAGACAGCGGCTTGGGTTGGGTGGGTTTTCGTGCTGGACCGGCTGTGGAGGTGAGAGTGGTTTAGCAGAAGTGTTTGGGTCAGCGCCGGGTCCTCTGAGGCTGGCACTGGGCAGCGGACATCAGCGCAAGTGCGTGAGAACGCAACACAATGGACTTCTCAGAACCCATGGCCTTGCGAAACACAGTCAGAGACAGAGAGAGGGAGAGAGGGGGAGAGAGAGAGAGAGAGAAAGAGAGAGACAAAGATAGACAGACAGAGATAGAGAGACAGAGAGAGAGAGAGAGAAAGAGAGAGAGAGAGACAGTAGAGAGGAAGAGGCAAAGACAGCTACACTGATGAAAACATACTGTGGAAAAAAGAGCTACAGATAACAGAGAAGGAGGAGGGATGAGGTAGGGAGAAATGGAGAAAGAGAAACAGATAAAACTTCTTTATAGAAAAGGTCTTTTATCGGACCCCTGTCTAAACTTCTTACAAGATTGCACCGATTACCCAGTAATGTCCATCAACAAGACATCACAACACAGGGAGAGAAAATAAACAAAACAAAAACCAACCGTAAGCACTTAAAGATGGCAACAGATGGGGCAAAGGCAGTCAGAAAATGTGGTGTTCAGAAACAAAGAATAAGGAGTTACAAACACAGGAACCACAAAT
Source organism: Setipinna tenuifilis (assembly GCA_030347295.1). Classification (NCBI taxonomy): domain Eukaryota; kingdom Metazoa; phylum Chordata; class Actinopteri; order Clupeiformes; family Engraulidae; genus Setipinna; species Setipinna tenuifilis. The sequence continues at coordinate 31,260,249 of CM059278.1, forward strand.
TGATAGAGTGAGAGGGAGACAGAGAGACATTTAACACCTCATCTCTCACAACATTTCATTGTTACAGCACCCCAAATCAAAATGAGAGCAAGTGGGGCAGAGAAAGAGAGAAAGAGAGAGAGAGAGAGTGTGTGTATGTGTGTGTGTGTGTGTACATGTGTGTAGAGGGGTGGAAAGACAGACAGAGATAGAGAGTGTACATATGTGTAGAGGGGTGAAGAGAGAGAGAGAGAGAGAGAGAGAGAGAGAGAGAGAGAGAGAGAGAGACGGAGTGGACATTTGTGTAGAGGGGTTTAGAGAATGAGAGTGTATGTACATGTGTGTAGAGGGGTGGAAAGAGAGAGAGAGAGACAGAGAGAGTGAGAGAGTTAGAGAGATGCTCTTGGCTCTGTCTTGTTGGTTCCTAATACAGTGCTGACTTTCACAAATCCTGGAAACGACATTCGCCTTCTTCCAACCTCACCGCCAACGCAACAGCCCTGACAAATACCATCCGCCACCTACACATGGGGCAGCCATCCCAAACGCACCCCCCTACCCCGCCCCAACCCCAACCCCCCTACAACCACCTCCAGAGCCCCCAACCTACGTCACCAGTGACACCCTTAAATAAGCATCCCATAAACAGCAGCGTCCGGACGGTGCTGATGAAACTGTCAGGCGTCCGGAAAAAATGTGCGGCCCAAAGTAGATATTAGCCGTGGTGTGCTGGGGGGATGGGGGGTGGAGATGGTAGCCTGGTGTTTACTCAGTGCATATCACAGGCCCACGCAGCGTTGTGACGGCTCACACACACACACATAGACAGACAAACACACACACACACACATACACACACACACACACACATACACACACACACACACACACACTTACACACCCACATATACACATGTGGACAGACAGACAGACACACACACACACAAGCTTATTAATTTCAACATAGTTCATTTCAACATCACACACACGCATATTGGAAAGTGTGAGAGTTCCTACCGTAATCCCCCCCTCCCCTTCCTAGTATTTATCTTTTTGTTCTGGAGCATCTGAATCATATCTCAACTTCTCTTGCTTCCTCCTGTCCTCTTACTCGTCTGCCTGTCCGGCTAGACTCTGTCTCATTGGCACGCCTCTCTATGACCCCTTTCGGACTGTCTGCACAATGTCGATTCACTGACCACTTCACCTTTACCTTGGGAAACATCATGGGGTCAAGGACATAAGATGGAGATGATGAAGATTTACTGTACATTTACAGGTCCGATGTGTAGAATTTCTAGCCGACTCTCTCCACCACTTTCTCTACGTCCCAGAGTACGTATTACAACTAAGGTTGCCTTCACACACAAAAAGCCAAGATGTCATCTTCAGATCATGAAAATGTAAAAAGGCGCATGCGTATCCTGTATGTCCCTAATCTGCTAACATATTTCAAGATGGCACATGTATATGTAGTGTTGACACCAGGTACTGCATATACAAATGTAACGTTTTAAGCCAATAGGAATACTTGGAATTGATGGTGGTGGTAAATATTAATAAAAAAGGACAAGTTTGGGAATGGCCCACACAAATTTTGATGATGAACAACTAAAATTGTTACAAACTGGACATTTGAGAGAATAAAAATTGATTTACACCTAAGGCAAGGCAGGTGTTATCTATCTGCGTCATGTTAATTGGTTGTTGTTTCGTTGTGCAAGGAATTGTGGTGTGTTCTCTTAGCTCTTTTCACCTGATGGGGACCAGAAGTGTCCCCTATGAAAGGAAGCATTGAAGCACCTTTGCTTTATGTAAGAAAATACAGATCATTTGCACCTTTACATTATGTAAGATGGTACAAACGGCCCTTACCAGCAAATGTTTTCAGGTCATTTTATTACAATAGGGGAGAAAATACAATCCATAAGGAGCCCATGTGTGCACCTGGTTTTTCTGCTTTGTTTCTAATGCCAGCTTCTATCTTTCTATACTCCTCTATGCACCATTTACTCGCCTCTCATCATCTCTCTGTGCTTTTCTTTTTCTACATTTTCCTCATCTATTTTCTTCTTCTACTCATCCATCTTCTGTCTGGTTCCCTTTTCCTCCCCATCTTTGTTTCTCCACCTAAACAAAATGCCCTGCAGTGTTTCTCTGTCAGTATCAGAGAGCAACACAACCCTCCTCCCCCTCTCCACACACACACATTAACCCCTACACACACACACACACACAAACTCACACACACACACACACACACACACACACACACGCTAACCCCTCCACACACACACCCGCGCACACACACACACACACACACACACACACACACACACACACACACGCTAACCCCTCCACACACACGCCCGCACACAAACATACACAAACTCACACAAACACACACAAACACACACACACACACACACACATACACACACATAGATCAAACAATCACTGGCCCATCAGACAAAAAGACAGACAGACAGACAGCCAGCCCGCCCGCCCGTCCCCGGTTCCCTCGGACGAGGCCTGGCCCAAACGGAGCCACATGCCTGCAATTAGGGCCCGACGAGGCCCTGCCGAGGCCCACTGAGGCCCGCCGCGGTGCTTCTGAGCTTCTGAGCGGCACCGCGCCGTAAACATGACAGAGGGCCCGCTCCCCCGTGTGTCCTCCGCGCCGCTTTGATATGATAATCACCAGGGGAGACAGAGGGGCCCCCCAGCCCCCCCACAACTGGCCCCCGCCAGCCCACATGATACAAATTAGCCCTCCCTTGTTTAGTCTCTTTGAGCTCCTAGGTGGACTTGGTTGCTTGTGGTTTGTGAGTGTGTGTGTGTGTGTGGACAAGTGTGTGTATGCGCTTGTGTGTGTGTCTATTTGTGTGTGTGTGTGTGTGTGTGCGTGTGTGTGTGCATGTGTCTCTGTGTGTTGGAATGTGTGTGTGTGTGTGTGTGTGTGTGTGTGTGTGTGTGTGTGTGTGTGTGTGATTGAAGATGTTTGTTGGGATGTTTTGCTATGTGTCTGTGTGTGTGTGTGTGTGTGTGTGTGTGTGTGTATTATGTGTTTGTGACTTAGTGAGTGAGAGAGACAGGGATGTGAGAAATGGATCCAATTTCCATAACTTGTCAAGTAGGTGGTATGAAGTGCACACACATATGTATGCACACACACACATACACACACACACACGCACAAACACGCTTGCAAACAAGACACAGATGCACATGTAAGAGCAAATGCAAATGCATTAACTCAAACATGCACATACACACCTGAACACACACCTACACACACACACACAAACACACATGCACATGTTAACACACACATGCATAAGCAACATGTAATCATACACACACATCTATTTCCTCCCTTGTCCCAGTGGAGGCCGGGGATCTTTTGGCTGATCTGGCAACACTTTGTGCAGACACTCGCACCCGCGGGCAGACAACCACCACACTGTCATCACCCCACGCCTGCTTGGCAATGAACCCCTGATGACACCGCGCTACGTCCGCACACACACACACACACACACACACACACACGCACGCACGCACGCAGTCACACACACACACGCCAATACACAAAAACTCAACAAACTCTTACACACACACAAAAACACATAAACCAATACACAACAACCCCAACAAAGCCCAACAAAGGCACACACACACACGCACAGCAATACACAACAAGGCAACAAACTCTTACAAACACATGCACACACACCCACATGCCAAAATACAACAGTCTATACAAACACACGCATGCACATAAAACTACATAACCCAATACACAATATCTGCATACACATACACACAATGACACATGTGCGCACATACACACACAGATACACACATACATACACCCACACGCACACACACATATTCACACACACACACCGACTGTCCCTTAAGTAAGCGATTGATTCTGTCCAGAGGTACCTGACCAGTATTGGTGGTGGGGCTTCAGACTATTGGCCTGTCAGTTTTTCCTATAGTGCCGAGTCAGAGTGCGCACCTTAGAGAGTGGACATCGGGTCTGTGTGTGTGTGTGTGTGTGTGTGTGTGTATTTGTGTGTGTGTGTGGCTCGCTATCTGTCTTGTCAGCAGGCTTGGTCTACACCCCACGCACCCCCAACCCCAACCCCAACCGCAACCACAACTACAATCTCCAATCTCCAATCTCCTTGACCCTTCCCCTACACCTCACCCCCATCTCCCTTGTTCAAAGGTCTGTGTGGCACCTACCTGTCTGCTTTGTAGTCAGTATACAACCCCCCCCCCAACCCCAACTTCAACCTCTACCTTCACCTCTCAAACCTTCTTCTGAACATAACCCCATTTTCCTTCATTGAAAGACCTGTGTGACCCTCCATCTGTTCTCTGATTTAGTCCACACCCAACTTTAACCCAACCCCCCCAACCCCAAACCCCCCTCCAGCACCACCCCTAAACTCTTCACCTAACCCCAACCCCAACCACACCTCCACTTCCGACCCCCTCAACCCTTCTCCTGCATCAAAACCCCAACCCTAACCTCCAGCCCTAACTATAATCCTACACCCTAACCCTAATCTCAACCCCACCCCACCTCCACTTCCAACCCAACCCTCTTGCTAAATCAAACCCCATCTTTTTTGTGGGCTTTTTTTGTTTGGTGTTGGACAGAGAAGGGTGGGGGTGGGGGTGTGTGTGGGGGGGGGGGGTGACTTCTAGGAAAAGGATGATTCAGAGGCGTTCGTACCTTGAAGTGTAAACTTTCAGACATAAAAGATGAAGATGTAAACACATTACTTTTGTTTAGCTGACCTTTCTCTCAGGGGGGTGGGGAGTTGAGGGGTTGAGGGGTGGAGGGGTGGGGGGGACGCCACTGCCAAACGGGCTACAGCCAAAAACATTCATCTCTAGTCCGCTTCCAACCCCAGATCCACCCCACCCCCCCACTCCGTTACAAAATTCAGCACACCGCGCCTGCCTTCTCCCCACGCACATTCCCCACTCGTCCAAACAAACTCTGGCATATTAAGAATCCCGTTGGAATTTATGATAAACTTGTCAATACATTCAATATGAGTATTTTTAAGCCAGAGCGGTACTGAGTGAGAGCGAGAGTGAGACTGAAAGTTGCAGCAGGAGAACCTCCTGACCCCCATAATGGTAGCAGCCCATGCAGTATGCAGTAATACCTTCTTATCGTCCCATTCATCTTATGAGGACACACTGTAAATAAACCCAGCCTGTGATTTATGAAGAAAGACCGTGCCAGGGTTTAATGATAACTTCTTCTTCATCTGGACAGACACTGGGAAGAGGAGAAGAGACAGAGAGAGAGGAATAGAGGGCGAGAGGAGAGAGAGAGAGGAATAAAAAAAGAGGTAGAGAGAAGGAGAGAGAGACTGGGAAGAGACAGAGAGAGACAGAGAGAGAGAAATAGAGAGAGAGGAGAGAGATAGAGGAATAGAGAGAGAGGTAGAGGGAGAGATAGAGAGAAAGACTGAAAGAAAGAGAGAAAGAGACAGGAAGAGGGAGCGCAATATAAAATAATTCAGGAATCCATGCCTTCATTTGTTCCATTCGACAGAATTAAGTTGTTTTTTTCTGTGGCGGAATTTTGCTAGATTTTCCATTTTTAGCAATTTATATGCGGCATATGCATATGATATTCTCATCTAGTTGACCTAACGACTAGCATCTTCTTCACAGCCCACAGCCTCCCAACTTAAGAAATGGAGAATAATCAAATGGTAGTTGCTGTCTGGGCTCTATTGTGTGTGTGTGTGTGTGTGTGAGAGAGAAGGAGAGAGAGAGAGAGAGAGTGTGTGTGTGTGTGTGTGTGTGTGTGTGTGTGTGTGTGTGTTTGCAAAGGTATGAATGATTATTGTACATAACAGCCTCATTAGGTTTCACTATCCAGTCCCTCTTTCTCTGCATCTTTCTTTCTTTCTTTTCTTCCACCTCTCTTTTTCTTTTGCCTCTCATCTATCTGCCCCATATTGATGTCATTCTCTTTACCTCTCTTACCTTTTAGCCCATTCTCTCTCTCTCTGTCTCGTTCTGTCTGTCTGTCTCTCTCTCTCCCTCTCCCTCTCTCTCTCTCTCTCTCTCGGTACATGAGTGTGTGTGGAGGCCTGAGGTCTATGGTGAGCTGTGTTGTCCAGTGCACTGAGTGATGGCCAAGGCTGCTCCCTGTCTCGCCATCTGAGCCACATGTCAAACACTGGGGGCCAGCGCAGCTTCAGAGGGACTGACTGAACAGTACGGATAGTATTTAGGCACCACACACACACACACACAAGGGCAGACACAAATTATATATACACATTACGCAACATACAGTATAGTCTTGCATAGGCGTGTGCAGTCACACACACACACACACACACACACACACACACACACACACACACACACACACACACACACACACACACACACACACATGCACACACACATGCACACACACACACACAGGAGAAGCCGGGAGCCTGGCATGATTGATTAAGACAGGGCGGTGTGTGTGTATAGATCGGAGAGGGACAGACATGGTCTGGTCGGTGGGTTGGTGGGTCCAGTGGGGGCTTGGACGCCAGGCTGACCCAAAGTGCTGAGTAGCTCAGAGGAGAGCAATGGTCACCACATGCAGAGACCAGACAAATCACCAGAGCAGACCAGCACAGCCACACAGCCACATAGCAGATGGTCTATGTATATATACATATGTGTGTGTGTGTGTGTATGTGTGTGTGTGTATGAGTGTGTGCGCACACATGTGTGTGTGTGTCTGTGTGTGTCTGTGTGTGTGTGCACACGTGTGTGTGTATGCATGTGTGTGTGCGTGTCTGTGTGTGTGTGTGTTTGTGCGTGTGTGTGTATGTGTGTGCGTGTGTGTGTGTTCATACATCTGTGCGTGCAAGCGTGTGTTGAGACTGGAGTGTGGAGTCAGAAGACCCCTCCCTCACTGACTGCTATATTCTCCGCAGACACCATAATTATTCAGTTAGGGCTATAAGCGACACAGTCAGTTGGAGCTCCTCCACTAAAACCCTCTGGCTTCTGCCTTTCATATTGGTCATGAATTCACTGTTTTACATTCCAAACAGTTTGGTTAGCCTTTTGGCCTTTCAAAAGCTCCAGTACTTAGCACTTGCTGCTAGTTCCTGTACTGTACTGTAGTGTAGCTTCAGCTTGGGTGTTGCTACCCACTGTGAGGTGCTGTAGTTAAAATGTCTGCTACTGTAGATACAATGCACTGTAATGTAATAATATTCTATCCGTATATGGCTTCCAATAGCTGTACACACACTCAGCAGGAGAGGACTGAGTGAGAGGATCTTTTATGCAGTCTTAAGGAAACCTGAAGTAGCCTTAGCATGGCTTTAAACTAAAGTGAACTTAAAATTTAGCCAGTAACTATAAATAGAAATAACATTTAATGTTTTTTTTTTAATCAAGCCAGTAAGTGAATTTTTAATGTACTCTACTTAATCCACTATCCTTTTTTCCATTAAATTTCTGTCTTGTAAGTATTGCTACTTAATCTACCAGTACCTAATCCATTTGCCCATTGCTTTTAATTGTGGCCCGTGATTCCCGTTAAAGCTGTACTCAGAAGGCCATTCTCACACCCTCATGGCGAAGTGTTTACTGCAGGGGTTTATGGTCTGTCACTGCGCAGGCCTGTGCTTCAGATGGATGCTCACCAGCTGGTGTGAACTCGCTGCCACGCTGACAGCCTGGCATGACCCTGGCACAGACAGTGGCAGGTCCAGGGCCCGAGGCCCAGGGGGAATGGATGGGGATGGGGGTGGAGGTGGGAGTGGGGTGGTGGTGGATGGGGATGGGGGTTGGATGGGAAGCCATTTACCCCTGGCACTGCGTCGAACACGTTTCAACGCTCCTGGCACTGCGTTTTAACACGTTGAGACTCCTTTTAAGACTGAAATTGTAGGTTAATGTGGGTGGATGGTATTTGCTTGGTCAGCAGAGGAGAGAAAGAGGGAGAGAGAGAAAAAGAGAGAGAAAGAGAAAAAGAGAGAGAGAGAAAGACAGAGAGAGAGAGAGAGAGAGACAGAGAGAGAGAGAGCACTGGGGCACTAAGAAAAGAGACAGGAAGTGTGAAAGGAGATTATGTAGGGAGTAAAATCACTGAAAAAAAAAACAAGAAAAAAAGAACACAAAAAAGAAGGAATGAAAAAAAGAAAGAAAGACAGGAAAAAGAAAAAAAAGAGATGAAGCAGGGGACAGTCACTGGCTGTCAAATAACACCACAACTTGCCCATCAATCACAGCCTCGTCTCCATGACAACCCTCTATTTGGCTTCCTCCACGTGTATTTTATGGCAGAATGAAGCTTAAAGGGCGCCATCTTTCACGCGCAAGCATGCACACGTAATGTCCCAAGCATGAAGGGGCGCAAGGAAGGAGGCGATATATTTTAACAAACCAAATAATTACTCTTTAAATGATATCTGTGGCCCTTGGAGTGGAATCTCATACTTGGCGGGGAAAAATGTAAACCAACGCAAGACCCAAACCCCCTCTAGTGGTACGCCCCGGCGTATCTTCAAATAAACACATTCCCCCCACTGATTACATTTCCTTCATTTACAAGGCCCTGATTGTATTTGATTAAGAAAGTGTCCCTATCTTCAACACCACTTTCATCAATGATAAGTTATCCACAGATTTCATCCTCCCTCTCTCTCTCTCTCTCTCGCTCCTGTCTAGTGTATGTGTGCGTGTGTGTGTGTGTGTGTGTGTCTGGCTTGGTCTGGGAAAGCTGAGAGGCATAAAACAGCTGTTCCCAGTGTGAGGTGTTCTAATGGGACTAACCCGCTTCGAGCAGGAAACCGAGCATTTTATTAGCGTTTGTTTACAATCTAATTCCTCTCACACAATCCATACAACCGAATGGCATTCGCTGGGCCCAAAAGTGCAAACTACACACATTTCATACCCTGTAAAAACCACTCTGGGTCTTGTTTTCACCGAATTTCTTAACCCGTTCGTTTTTTACTTCCTCATGTCTCACTCCAACAGTGACGACTGCGAGGACAAACACACAGTGCACTTATGAGTAAGGTCATTCCACAGTACGGTCACTTACAGGTAAGGTCACTTTAAAATAAGGTCACATTAAAAGTAAGGTAAGTTTTTAAAATAAGGTTGCTGAAAAATGAGGCCCGTAAGGTAAGGTGAGGACACATTCCGTAATATTTGGCAAAATTCTCCCCCACATTCCATCTGCTATCAATAGTTTATGCTCGGAGGAGAAATGTCTGTTCCTGTGGCTGCCTTTAGACCTTCTAATCAGGGAAAGAAAAAACAAATGATGATATCCACCAGTCCACATCCAACCAACCAACCGGACAAATGGACATTTCCATCTACCCTTCAATCATGGGATAGGACCTAGACACAGTGGCATGGGTTAAGAAAAAAAACATATATACTGTATTTGTTTAACTTTTTACAGTAGTTTCAAAAAAGCCAACGAGCACTGAGAGCAGAGCCACTGTATGCCTGTTTTTAACCCAACACCCTCGCCCTTCTGAACCATCTGATCCTAATTAGTGCAACTCATTACCCAGGTAGATCAGCAAATTAGTGAAATTACCTGTGTTAATACCTGGGCAGGGCTTTTACCAGGATATCAACTTTTACTCAGAAGGGATAATGGTCAAAATCTACAAAATCCTCTACTACTGTACTGTACGACAGAGGGCCCAGTGTACACAGCATTTCATGTTGACCAGCTAAGCTGTGACCTAGAACAACCCAGTTGCAATAAATGTACACAGCATTTCACATTGGCCAGCTAAGCTGTGATCAAGCACAACCCAGTTGAAATAAATGTACACAGCATTTCATGTAGGCCAGCTAAGCTGTGATCTAGCACAACCTGGTTGCAATACATGTACACAGCATCTCATGTTGGGCAGTTAGCATATATAGCACATAAAAATAGTATGCAGTAAGAGGAGGGGTCAGCACCAACCTTTTTGGCTTTGGCCTTCTTTTCGTAGGTGTCGGACAAAGGCTTCTTCTTCTGCTGGAGGTTGGCTTTGGAAAAGAGGTCCTCGAACTCTTTCGTGTTGATGATATCGGGCTCCTCTAAGGATCCCCAGAGTGTGTTGTTGCTGGTAAGAGACACACAAGGCAATTTCAGTTTGTTTGTGTCAAACTCTCTTTTTTTAACATCAATTACATTCAAAGTTGTGTCTGCCGTTTGTGGTTTGGAAGACTCGGAAGAGGAGCGGAAAGCATCAAGAAGTGAAGTGAAGGGGGGGGGGGGCTGTTGAGGACCAGCCAGCGCGTTCTGCGGGACAGATTGTTCTTCACCGGAGATAAACAAACTTGTGTTGCAGTTTATTTAATGTTTACTCCAGCTGCTCGGCTGTTTATTTCCATTTTGTAGGCACGGGTTGCCATTTTTGTGAGTGCGAACCCATGGCAAACACAAGACGGGGGTGCTTTTTGAAGGTGCAATTCATTACTGGAGCTCTCTGCTCTAATACCACACAACCCCTCTAACTCCGCTTCCTTCTGCACCCACAAAAGCCACAATGCTTTAAAAAACAAAAACTTCTGCGAAGATGTTGAGTACAGGGCTGTGGTTTCTCTGTTGTTGCCAGGCAACATGTGTGAAAAACAAACAGGGTGGTGTTGGCTTCAGACACAGGCCCATTGCCACCTTGAGTTTCCACTCCTGTCGTCTTGCATCAAGAAGATTACATGAAAAGGCCCCTCTCCAGACAATGCCCCATCATGGTGTTATAATAAGGGATTCTGAGACAACACCGCCCCCCATCCCACCAAACCTCAACTACTGTGGGGAGAAATGTTGGAAGAAATGTTAGTAAGTGAGTTTGTTTATTGTTCCCTTGGGAAAATTTGTCTTCACAGTCCCTTTACATTTTAGATCTCGCTACCTTTGACATAGATCTCACTGCAACCACGGCTATCCAAGGCTGCTGTGAGATAGGCTCAAGTAGAACCGAACGAGGAAGACCAGGGGTGCGAGATGGATATCATTCCTCCACTTTCCCAGATATTGTCTGATAACGTCCTTCCTTCTAGAGGGCTACCACTTTAAATGCTAGTGTCTGGCAAGCTCCCATTGGCTGTCCAAAAAATTAGCGCTGTGCCGAGAAAAACCTGGTCTGTGATATCTCTTCGGAATTCAAGAGTGTTTTGTCCTGTTGAATTATTTACAGTGGGCCGAGTTAAGTGAAACAGGCCAAATCCTCTGCATTATCACAAGGAAATGAATCAGTAAGGCACAGCCAGAAACACTTAACAGCATCTGTGTATGACTATCGTTCCACGTCTCTGTACTGAATCACCACTTGGATTCAACACCGTTCGACAATGGACTTGGTCAAATCGTATGGCCCGTAACAGGAAATTAAGCAAGGGGGAAAAAAGCAGCCAGCCATTTGGAAAGCCATGTCAGGATGAAAGAGAACACACAGGAGAAACAGCTGTGACGGGGGGGAGGCCATGGGAATCCACCAACTCACCAGCGACTCCATCAACATGTAGTGAATCCTATGTAGTGACATGCCGCAAATTTGTGGTTTCTGTGTGGCCTGCCAAAGTGGTGGGGGGGGGGATTGGTTGTGGGAGATAGCCTGAGGCAGTCCTCCCCCAAATCATGGAATTCAACGCAAAACCAGCAATTTACCACAATGTTGCATATTTTGCAATTTAACGCATAAATTGTCCATATAATTGCAGAAAATAAGCTGCCACTCATTCTGCTGTGTGGGGGTTTGACCTACTACCAAATACTCGGAAGTTTACTCGATGTTAGATCTTTACTTGAAGTACAAAAGTAGATGTTATTTCAAGCAAAATGGTAAATAACATTCCTAAGTCATAATAATTGCTGCGCACTGGAATTTTAGCTGTTTGGCTGAATTTTAGAATTTTAGCTCTTTTACTCGATTGTTCATTTGGGTAAACAACATGTTTTGCTGTTGCTTCATCAGGTTCACTCTGATGAATTGATGAATTGGAATTAAAGTGGGGATAAAACATGAAAAACTGTAAAATAATGCAGGGACTGTTAAAGCAAAAATGGCTAATGTGTCACCCAGCCCCTCCCCACTCATTCAACTGGTGTGATGCTGCCATCCATCCTTGTCAACAAACCCCCACCCCTCATTTCCCCCTGGAAACACCACTGGCCTTATACATCATCCAGCGTGCCCATAAATCTCTGTACCCAATTGTTTTCAGCATGAGATTCATGGCGCATCCTTACAGTATGTTTGTTCATTAGCTGTCGCCCACACCACAGTCATAGTCCCCAGTGCCCGACAGCGTGGAAGTAAGCGCTAATGCCTCCAATGTATGTTGCAATGCTGTGCTGGGAGGGCCCAGAGTGTGGAAGCACAAACAACAGGATAACAAGGGTGCAGTCGGAGCGTGTAGCACAATAACAAATAGGATGGGTGTAACACAAAAATACACCATTGCAGAATCGCAAGAACCATCGCAAGAATCATGGTGTTGGCTTACTTGCTGTGCATACAATGTGTGTCTACTACAGGAGTTTTTTACATTACATTACATTACACTTAGCAGATGTTTTTATCTAAAGTGACTTACAAAAAGGAGGACATAAGCTAACAGAGGTGTAGAGGAACACAGATTAAGCAGACTGCCTTCATACATATAAGATGCATGTGCCTAAGTTAGTTTCCCAGAGCAGATTACTTCTAACATCAGTTAACATCAGTATTACTTCTATGCACACTATAGAGCTGTGCTACACACACAGGGCCTTTATGCTTCAACACCATATCAGTTTCTATTGGGATCACATGTTTTTATATTGACACAACATTTTATATACCATTTATGTCCTTAAAGGTGGAAAAAGCTAATTGTCCCAACAGCTTGTTTCAGTATCACTCAGTCCTTCAGACCTCATTGCGCAAGTTGACATTGTCCCTGGAGCTTATTGAGAGTGCGGGGTGATTAAATGCTTGAGGAAGTTCACATCTACTGTAAAATTTATGATGAACGCTTGACCGCCACAGCCAGTACCACAACAAACAGCCCACCCCCCACACACACAGACACATACAGACACAGACACACACACACACACACACACACACACACACACACACACACACACACACACACACACACACACACACACACACGCACGCACACACATACAGACACAGACACACACACACACACACAGACACAGACACAGACACAGACACATACACACACACACGCACACACACACGCCTGCAGGCACAGACACACACACATATACATACACACAACGTCCCCCCAGTCCCAGACCAGACTCTTAGGCGAGTGACTCAGGACTGGAGGAGTCCCTGGTCCTGGAGCCCACTGGTGGGGATACTGGGCCGTAAAGCCTGGAGAAGCACGGCACTCAGGCCGCTCCAGATGTGAAAACCACAGCTACTTTAAAAACGCCGGTCACACTCCATTTCACCAAAACACACAAGCGCAGGTGTTAGAGCGGGGCTACACACACACACATGTGTGTGTGAGTGTGTGTGCGTGTTTGCGTGCAAAGACAAATGCAAATGCACAGACACACACACACACGCACACACAGAGTCACGCACAGGAGTAAAAAAGAATGATTCAGCTTTACAGTAGTTTGTTTTTCTATTAGTTTTTTCACAAAGGCCTAAGCCAACATAGTTAAATCCTGTATAGACAGTTAACTAGTCATTTGTGACAGAGGTGTTCTCCTCTTACAGTACAGTCATGAGTATGCGTAAATAGTTATGAGTTTTGACTTTATAAATGCATTATAAGCCTTTCTGAATGTATTTATAGAGGCTTGTGAATACAAGTGTTATAGAAAGTGTTATCGAATTTTGTTTGTCGCATCCGCTCTGCTACTTACTTGGTGTCCTGGATCTGGATGCGGGTCCAGTAGAGGGGTTTCATGGGGCAGGCAGGCTCCACCGTGGGCTTGCGTGGGGGCATCTGCACCAGCTGGGTGAAGCCCATGCTGAGTGGAGGTGGAGGGGGGCCGCACCCCGGCATGGGGGGCGGAGGAGGTGGACCACATCCAGGGGGAGGTGGGGGAGGAGGTGGAGGCCCTACGCCAGGCAAGGGTGGCGGGGGTGGAGGCCCAGCACCCATCCCTGGGAGCGGAGGTGGAGGCGGAGGGGGAGGGGGAGGGGGGCCGGCACTCCCTGGTAATGGGGGTGGGGGAGGGATAAGGGCTCCCCCTGATGAACCTGGCAGGGGTGGTGGTGGAGGGGGTGGAGGTGGTGGAGGCGGTGCGGAGGGACCCCCACCCTGCTCTGCCCTCCTGAGGGTGTCGGGGTTGAGTCTCTTAGGCACGTTGAGGTTGGGGCTGGCGGCCGGGCGTGCGGCGGATTCGCTCTCGGGCGTCCTGATGAAGGTCTCGCGGTCGGTCTGCACGCAGACGGTGCGGGTGGTGCGGGGCGGCTGCTCGTCCTCGGTGGAGGTGGCGGCGTCACGCAGACCCCCACACAGCTGGCCCGGGCTGTAGGCTCGGTCTCGCTGCATCTTGGTGATGGCTGTCTCCAGCCGGGACACCGTGACAGCATGCTCACCGCGCACCTGGAAGATCTGGAGCTCGAAATCAGCCTGGGGATGGCACAGCCAGACAAGATAGTTTAGTTACGTTTTACACAGTTACACTTTTTAAATATATATTTGTTTAGCTTTTATTGCATTTAATCTGATAGAGCAGTTTAGAGATGACAGGAAATGAGAGGGAGAGACAGAGATGGGGAAGGGATTGGGAAATGATCTTTCGGGCCAGAATCGACAATCGGTCCCTGGGTTTATGGGTTATGGCCAACTCACAGCAACCCCTGCAGTGTAAACGCATTCGATTGTCCTCAAATCATGTCAACAGGAGTTTCGACACTACATTGTATCACACAGATACTTTAGACTGACTAATATTGCTAAACCAATCAAGATTTTTCTCGTGTTTGAAAAAAGCATTATTTTTGACTTCAGACAAAGTTCGCAGAGCTATTTTGCAAAAAAGACATCCTTCATTTTAATGAACTTCCATGAATCATTTTTTATTATACATTACATGTAATATCAATTAAACTGCATTTAAATGGTGTTGATTTGATTTATTTTTATGCAATCAAAACAACCCAAATGGATTTTGACTGCTATAATGTGGAATGCACTTTAAAACACATGATTCATGTTTGTTAAAAAAAGAGAGTTTTTCATGGGCGTGTACTTTCTGACTTTCCACGAAACAAAACAAAAACTGAAATAAACAACACAACCCCAGAGGTAAATGTGAATGCTGTAGAATCTGCCACAAACAGCTTTGGTGGGTATTTACATACTTTGCACATTGCAAATAGCCATTTATGTTACATCACAATATGCGTTATTTAGCCGACTCTAATCCGGGGCAACGTACAGGGAAGTAACTACAGGAAACAAATCCCCCTGAAGGAACCCTGGGTAAAGTTCCTTGCTCAGGGGCACCATGGTAGCAGACCCTGGGATTAACCCAGCAAACGTCTGGTGCTCTGGCGTTTGAAAGCTCCAGAGGCTACCCCTCAGACCACCACCATCCCCTTACCTCCCACCCATGATCTCTGCGATGTCCTGTCTGATTTAAACTAAGAACCTGGATGACAAGAAGGAATGAAGGGATGAAGGGAGGTCGATAGCTGTTGGCGGCTGGTGTATGTTACACCCTTTTTCTGATGAGCGTGTAGACAAGTGAAAAAAAAAATCAAAAATAGCAGAAAAGAATCCTTTGGCATTCTCTGTGCTCGTCGTTGGAGACATGGGTGAAGCTATTGAAATATCTGTCTCAAAAGCAGCACCCTTGGCAACTGCAGCTCACATGAATAAACAGTGGATTAGAGTACTGCTATCAACAGCAAGAATCACACAAAGGTCATGAACACACACACACACATGCGTGTGCACACACACACACACACACACACACATGCAAGCACACACACAGAAAATACATCAGGATTTCACTGAAGAAAACTAAATAGGAGCAGGCAAGAAAGCAAGCAAGTAAGAAAGAAAGAAAGAAAGAAAGAAAGAAAGAAAGAGAAGGCAAAAGCCCTACATTTTTCTAAAGGTCTCTCAAGTGAAATCTGCGGATGCGTCCCGCTTGTAAACGCTGATCTAATTTCATATGAGGACCTGGCAGTAGGTACACAAGCACAAGCCACATCTGGAGCTCATCAGAGCATCCATCCAGCTTCCATGCCTTACCCTGACCAGACCGGACGTTTTATCACTGGCCTGCGCATTATAAAGACCTGCTCCTCACGTCTCTATATCTCCTTAAAGAGATACTATGCAACTTTTAAGTGATTTTTCTCAACAGAGCTCCCCCTAGTGTCTTCAAGTAAATGGACACTGTGGTGAAAACGGACTGTTGTCCCTCCACCCTAGACCTGTGCATGTTTTTTCAACTGAGCTGATGAGAGTAACTGGCGAACATGAAAGTAGCCATGTCCATAGATCATTGTGATGTTTAAGATTTTGTGAGTCTTAGGATGCCTCCAACCTGGCAGGTCAGGAGTCGAACCAGCAACCTTTGGTCTACAAGTCTGGCGCCCTAACCACTTAGCCATGACTGCCCTGCCCAGTTGATCAGTCTCAGCTTCATGATCAGGTCTCAGACGGCGGGCAGTGGGGGACAAATGGTAAGATGATCAGCATTGACAGTGGGGCCCTTCGAGGACACTGATAATATTATTGCTGATATTAAGAGGCCCCAAAGTAGTACTTTTTAGGGCCTAGACTTTCTGGTGGCGCCCCTGAGATCAGTCTCAGTTATTCAGCTATGGGCGGCTGTGGCCTGACGGTTAAGGAGTTGGACTGTGTCTGAAATGGAAAAAAAATGCTGCCTTTGAAGATAGTGTTTGGTGGCAGCAAGGCATCGAATTGAATAAATGCATGAAATGCTGCAATCTAAGGTAACTTTGTTTTGTAATTTTGTAATTTTGAAGGAAGCATAGATACTTCCTTCATGCTGCCTTCAACATCCAACATTCTGTCAAACTATGAAGTCAGTTGTTGGTGTTACTGTATGGCAACAGTGTTTTGTGTTGCTGTCTAGCCAGGCTGTTTGAAAAAAAGGTTTTGATGCCTGCTTAGGATGCGTGACTTGTTAGACAGTGACGGCAGCATAGCAGAAAGTCACTATCTTCCTGTTTTGGACATAGCCTTTGTCTGTCTTGGGATTGGAGGGTCACAGGTCCGAATCCTGTATCAGTTGGAAAAATGTGAGTGGGGGAGTGAATAAACAGGACCCTTCTGCACCCACATTCATTGCTGAAGTGCCCTTGAGCAAGGCATCTAATCCCACATTGCTCCAGGGGGACTGTCCCTATACTGTACCTAACTCACTGCAAGTTGCTCTGGAAAAGAGCGTTAGCTAAAATGAAATGTAATATAAACTCTAGCATGTCAGTGCTTCTTAAAGACATACTTTAACATAGGGTTTAAGACACTGGGGTAGGAAAGATTAATCACAATATGAAATCTACTCTCCAGTGTAACCGAATGCCACAGAGAGAGCAGGATCATAGCATTCACAGCAGGAAGTACCTCCAGTCCTTAGGAAGTAACTAATATTTTCTCTGCCCATAAAAATTAACCTAGGTGAAAGGTCTTTATGTAAAGGTCATTTTCTTGCACATTATCTTGTTTATTTTTTTCATCAGGTTTATGATCTGTGGGACTGTCCTACAGCATTGGAGTCACAATCCTATGCATTATTCAAGGAGCTGAACTTGCTGCTGAAAAACCGGAACAACGCTTCAGTGGAAAAACATCATATCTCCAAACATCTCCCAGCCTTCCTCTCTCTTACACACATACACTGAGACACAGACGCAGACAAACAGATGCAGACACACATTCTCTCTGTCTCTCTCTCTCTTTCTTTCTCTCTCTCCCCCTCTCTGTCACGCCAACACACACACATTTTCACTCTCCCACACACACAATCACATACACACGCACACACACATACCGTCAAATCGCATTTGTTGTTAGACATATTTTGGTCCCTTTTTGTTCACTCAGTCTGCCATGTTTGGCTGTGCGAAGATTATGTGCTTTTCCGAAACAATGAAATGTAATATCTCACTGGCCAAAAGCAGGTGGAATTGGCAGTTGGCAGAGAGCGTGCTGGCGTGCAGACATGTGGGGCTTTTAACATCTAAATGTGCTCTCAGGGACGGGATGACAGCGCCTCTGTGCCTTGGGGAGGAAATCAGGCCAAGTTACCACACAGAGTGACTTGCATTAGCACTGCCAGCAGCAGCAGCCTCAAACAAAAACAAAACAAAAACAACAACAACTAAGAAAAGAACAACACCCATGATTGCCTTTCTCGCTAACGAATGCTAACGCTAGCCCAGAAAAGATTGACCCCCACGACCACGAGTCCGCGTCTGGCCTCTGGAGCGATCCCGTGCGCGCCGGTTTGCGGTAAGTGACGAACATTGATGAAAACTCCGCTTGTCCAAGTTCCATTAGTTGACCTCTGCCGGTGGTTGAGTATAAACACCTCCAGACGTGGTTTATTTAAGGGCAGAGCAGAGCGGAAAGGCAGGGAACAGGCTGGGCAGCCCATCAACAGATATGGAGCAACCAGAGTAAACTAAACTGTGCAGAGTCACGGGAGTAAATACACATACCGGCTTGGTCATGAGGATTTCACCTACTCTCCTGACCTCTAGTGGTCAGATATGTTAACTGCAGCCCTACAGATGAGGCAGATGGTGTTAGCGTTAGTGTAAGTGTCAGTGAAGGCTTGGCAGTAGCTTTAAGAGGTGGTAAGGGGTTGTTGCACTTACTTGTAGTTTCTCCACCTCCTCTTTGCACTCCCTCTTCAGCTGCAGGAGGGCAGCCTGATGCTCTGTAAGGGGAAAGATGGAAGAAGGTTAAGCATGACGCATGTGTTCTTTCACTGTCCCTCTCTCTCTCTCCTCTAACTCCACACACACACACACACGCACACACACACACACACACACACACACACACAGTCAGAATAATTTAATGTAGAACCTAGCCTATTGTAGCAATTTGGCCCAAAGCATGAATGAAGCACTAATGAACACCAATAAGCATACTTTTCTGGAACAGATTCCACAAACCTGATCCAAACACCCACGTGCAAGTCAGGACATATATTATGTATTTGTCTTTTAAAATCACCTTAAATTGCCCAAAGATGATATGATGATATAAAGATATGTGTTTATCCTTTAAAGTTTACACAAACCTCTTTTTTAAATTACTTAATCTTGCACCAGGTGCACAGACTGAACCAAACGAGCTAAGAGAAGTCATCTGACTGGCAGCCGATGCAAATCATATCATGGAACACGCTCACACATCAGGTCCAATGTTAACCGCTAATCCTCCAGTGCTACATGTGGATACTGCAGTCCATGCTGTTTTAGGCAGGGCCACATCAGACCACACTACCGGCAGAACTGAATCAATGCCCCACCAGGACCAGACAAGCTGACAAGAACCACACCTGTGCCTGTGTTAGTAGCTTGTTACAACAGGAAGATTGTACACATCCCGTGTCAAGGTGTTGGACAAAATTTGATGTATAATCCAATAAGGAATAAAGATTAACTTTCATCTGTGACAAGTGAATCTGAGGAAGACTAGACATGATCGAAACGCCAGTTTGATTTTGTGCCATGAAATAAACCACAATATAGGATTTCAAGCGTGTAGACTTTTTTCCCTACTGTGTTAGTAGCCTACCGTTCTGACAAGGTGTGAGCTACATTCAACATTTACCGATGTCCCTTTTCCTTTAACTGTGTGAGTTTTATTTACCTTATTACATATTATATATTACATACATTATATATACTATATTACATTATATTATATATATATATATATATATATATATATATATATATATATATATATTATAATATAGTATATTACAAAATATGTTATAAGATGAGTAGACAAGACTACGCTACACATCAGATTACAGGACTATGTACATCCTCAGATGCTACAACTCATTAAGAAGCACTTCTTTCTAACAAAATGTTTTTAAATGACTATAGATGTCTTTGATTTACTGCTTAGTCATTCCTCAGCTGACTTGTATACACCCAAACCGAAAGCAGCGGGACTATAGAGATTATCCTTCAGATTGTCTAGCAAGTTACTACTTCTTAAATATCCCACCAACCTTCATTGACAGCTGTAAAGTCTTCATGTGTCATAACAACACATACACACATGGTCTGTCATGTTGCTTGTTCTCTCAATCCTGTCTCGGTACCAACACTGACTGGCACACACACATACACAGTCCCTTATGTCATTGGCAGGCTAAATGCCACAGCATTGTGAATATCTTAATAATATGGGCCGGAATCTGTTTATATTCAGAGCAAAGTTCAAACATTAATCAGCATTAATAGCTGTCGTGATATGAATCAGCATGCTGACTGTAATCTGGTAATAGCAACGTGATATGATTCAGCATGCTGACTGACTGTCACAGAAGTTCCCTGCCATCTATCATTAGGCCTGGAGCTGGCATCAAAAAAATGCTGTTCTCCCCGCTCTTACTGACACACCCACAGAGGCTAAAAAACATTAGCAATGCTAACCCCACCTTGACCTGTCTTTTTCGGCAGGCACAGTCAAATTCCTGTACTGCCTGTTCTAAAAATAGAAATGTTGTAGTCAGGATATCAGCTGCGCTTGTAGCTAATATGGGATGGCACACAGGTGGTTGTTTATGCTTAGGTGTTATCTGTTTGCTTATCAAACCCCGAGACCTTTGGTCAGCTTCACCAGCTCTGTGCTCCTTGGCTAGACTTTTTCTCCTTGACTGGCTCTTCTTGTGCCACTGGTTCTGCAGTTGCCATGACAGCCATCGTAGGCCAGTGGTTTCTAAACCATTAACTGTTGCATACCACTTCTATGTGCTACTGGGTACCCATTTGCATCACAGACAACTTGTTATAGCTATTTTCTTCATTATTATTGCTGCATAAATAGACTGTAAACACATATAATATGGTACCTAATAATGTTGTGGCAGTTGGGTTGTATTAGTTATAGTTTTCCCACATAGGCCTGTAGTCTTTATGCTGGTGAAAGCTGAGAACCTATTTACAGACTTACATTTTTATACCTCTTAGAATTGATGCAACAACCCTCAGGGGCACTCGTACATTAGTTTTGTAATAAGAAAAGTCTGATATGTGTCTCAAAGCTATGAAAATAAAACTGCACTAATAATTAACAAGGATGCAATTGCACATTATTTCTGTCACTTGCACAAGGAATGGGAGCGTGTTCTCCAAGAGTTGCTGGCGATTATCTGGATCTGTAGCAACGGCTGGCCAACAGCATGACAGTTTGCTGTTTCTATGAAACAGAACCCCATCATTTAGGGAATTATACAGTTAGGGACTTATAACGGGGCATTAGAAGTAGACTTCAGCATGAATCCTGGATAATTAAGGGGTTGGCTTTGACCACAAAGACAGTGGAGAAATCAAGGGAATCTGTGTCCACTTTGAGAGTTTTTAAAGAGACAGTATTCAGCTTTTTGGCCCCTTTTTTTATAGTAAAACATGTTTTCATAGGCAACTGGTACTAGCAATATTATTAGATGGGATGCTCATAGCACACAGTTATGAGGAGAACAGGAAGATATCTGCTATTCCACTTAGCCACCTAAGCTAGTCACAATGCAGCTCTGTAGACCAGGTTTAGCTACCAAATGAAAACGTAAGAAACTGCTTCCAAAGCATCCGACATGAACATCAACACCTATATCTCCAAAAAAAAAAATGGGTGAACATGCTAGTAAGCCTAAATGCTAGATGTGTTGTTGGTGCTGTTTAAAGGGTCTCTGTAGGCCTGTAGGCCTTAGCAGTTGGATGGCTGGTTGTTTTCAAACAAAACTCCTACCTGATGCATTCAGACACATTAATGAACAGTGTTGCATGGCCTAATTGATATTAAAATGAGTTTAAATATATTTTGTAGCCTTTACATGCCATTACATGGTTCAGAATTCAACTCCACACCTCTCATGGTCAACTGAAGACTTGTGGCACAGAAGTGCGTGACTGTTGATCTGTGCATTCCTGGTCTAAACAGATTAAAAACATGCCTCACGCCCAGCTTACCACAGCGAGACATGCTCACACACACAGACACACACACACATCTGTGTGTGTGCATACACATACCTGTGCACACATAAACATGTATGCACACACATAGTATATGCATACATGCAAACACCCTCACATACATATACATACAGACACACACACAAACACACACACACACACACACACACACACTCTAAAAACTCCAGACTACATTGCTTCACTTGTTTTTGTGGTACCTTCAAATTAGATTAAGCATCAAGATTAAGGCCTAGGACGAAACCTGGCTATAGTAAAGACAACAAAGAACTGAATGGGTGGTGCAGAACAACAAACTGTTGTCATGGTAACAAAATGAGCTGCTGTTAGTCTTTAGACGCACTAAAGTGGATCCACAGAGATGAAGGACCCTTGAAAGGCCAGAAGGTGGAGGAACCTTATAAGGCCAGGCCCTTACCTGTTGTCATGGTAACACAATGAGCTGCTGTTAGTGTTTAGATGGAAAGGCCAGAAGGTGAAGGAACCTTAAGAGGCCAGAAGGTGGAGGAACCTTTTAAGGCCAGGCCCTTACCTGCTTCAGTGTATCGCAGGCCCACTTTCTCCTCTTCATCCTTGGGCTTGGGCGGGGGCCAGATCGCCTGGAGACGGCCGGGGGTCCGATCCTCACTGTCACTGGGGGAGGCTACCTCAGCCTACAAACAGAAAATAGTTTGGCTCATTATACATTACTGTAGCTTGGAGAGGAAAAGAATGGACAAGAAGAGAAGAGAAGACAATAGAAGAGAAGAGAAGAGACGAGTAGAGAAGAGAAGAGAAGAGAAGAGAAGAGAAGAGAAGAGAAGAGTAGAGAAGAGAAGAGAAAGGAAAAGAAGAGAAGAGAAGAGAAAAGATGAGAAGTGTTTTGAAGCACATTCCAAGGTGCACACAGCAAATTAGGGAATAGAAGAGAAGGGATGAGGAGTTTCTTGATGCAAATTCCGAGGTGCACACAGTGAATTAAGCAATAAAGGATGCTGTGTCCCTAGTGAGGCCAAATAAGGCTGGTTTTATTGCTGCGATTAAATGCTACTTATGTCGGCCCACATTCCCTTAATTCCAGGGACATACCAACACATTTAGCCCAACTCTTACATCACCACGGGCATACTTTGGTGCTTTTGAATTATACATACAGAGACACAAGTGTTCTCCCTAAAATGTATATGTATATGTGTATGTGTGTGTGTGTGTGTGTGTGAAGTACAAAGATAAAAAGACACGAGATGTAGATAGATAAGATAGATAGAAATGTAGATAAGTCTTCTGATTAGAAGAATACATATCTGGAAGTCATACATACTTTATCCGCTGAGGCCTTGCTATCGCTTCCTGGACTTTTGGAGGCTCTCTCAAAGATGGATTTAAGCAGCTCCTTCTCAGACCTCCTCTTCCTCTTGACGGCCTCTACGTCCACCGAGGAGTCCTCTCCATCTTTCCTTGTGGCTCTGGAGCTGAAGAAGGACCTGAAGGCTTCGAGGCTGAAAGCCGTCTCTGAAGTTTTGCCAACACTGCCGGTTCCGGCAGTCACAGCAGTGTCTTCTGGTGTGCTGGTAGCCCCAACAGGAGCTTCCTCCTCAGCTGTGCCCTCCTTGGATGCCTCCTCCTCGGCCTCTGGATCTTGTGATGATGGGGTGGGGTCACCACCACACTCACCACCCAGACTGTCTGCGGTGTCCTCTGGATCGATGAGCAAACTGAGCCGCTCCTTCAGTCGCCCTGCATTCTCTCCTCCGTCTTTGGGGTCTGACCTCCGCTTGGTGACGGCTGCGGATGCTGCCGCTGTGACGTTGCCGTTGGTGGCGAGCTGCTCGGAGGGGAGGAGCTTGGCCTTGTTGACGTGCTGCTTGAGGCTGAGCAGGGCCCGGTCACCGTCACGCTGCCGGATCTCGGAGACGGTCTCGCGTTCCTCGCCCACCGCTCCCTTCTTCAGCACGCGCAGACCGCTGAAGAGTGCCGGCAGCTGGAAAGGCTTGTCTCCGGACGAGAATGGACAGAACGATGCGGAGCGTGAGGGAGGGACGGACGAGGAGGAGGGGGAGGTGGCATTGGCCTGGTCCTGCCCCTGTCGCCTCTCACTGCCGGGAGAGATGGCACTTGGCTTGTTGTCAGCTGCTGACCATCCCTCGCTGGGCTGCTCTGAAAGGCCCTTTGTGTCATCGTCACCGCTGCTGCCGTCTGGCTGGCCGTCAGCCGAGTCAGGCTGGCCCGGGGTCGAGTCGGTGCCAGGGAGGTCCTGCTCCGGTACCCACTCAGCTCCGCCATCCCTCCCCTCTGTCACATTCCACCCGGCTTCTGTGCCTCCATCTCCAGCTGGACTGGAGGAGTTTGCAGCTAAAGACGAATAAGAAGAAGAAGCCTTGTTTCTGTTAGACAGAGAGACTTTAGCAGAAGTGGCCGAGAGAATAAGCAGCGGATCGCCTTCGGAAGCTTCTAGATGCTCTGTCCCTCGCCTCTCCGCCGCTTCGATGGCTTTGCTGGCTTCCTGTCGTCGCCGCCGGGCTCTCGCTGCTGACACTTCGGAGCCCATGTCTTCCTCACTCGCATCCTCCTTAGTCTCCTCTGCGCTCGGGAGTTTGTCCTCGGTCCTCCTGGGACTGCAGTGGCTGCTCCAGCGTGTGGAGGTTTGAAAAAGTTCCTGTGCGATCGACGATTCAGCTGCGCCTTTGTACCTCACCCTCCACAGAATAGAGCTGTCTTTGAGCGACCTCTCCACGAAGCTCTCGCCTGCTCTGGGCACGGGATCCTCTGACTTTGACTCTGACTCAATCGCATCATCCCTGCAGCTGTCCGTCTCCTGGTCTTGATCTGATTTATCATTTACAGGCTCCTCGGCCACTGACGAGGGGAGGTGGGGCTCCCACTGAACACAGGGCTCTTTTGATTCGTTGAGATGGCCGCCCATCTCCTCGTCCTCTGGTTCTGTGTCACTGTAGACCTCCACCATGGTCACCTCAACCAAGTCGGTGTCGGTCGCCTCCCGGGAGGAAGTGGATGGAGCCCTCTCTTCCCGCATGCTGAGAGAGCGCTCCTTCCAGTTCTCCTCTTTGGAGACTGGGGACTCAATCTCCCATGATTCCGCACGCTTCCTGACCTCAGGGGCATTTGACTGTAGCCCATTGATACGATGCAAGTTGTGCAAGCTTCCAAACTCTTTCAGCCTGTCGAGATCGCTATCGAACATGCTAAAACTGACAGGTCTGACATTGATCTCGTCCTCCGATAGCGGCCTGAAGGATGTTAGCACTGGTGCTTCCACGTCATCCGTCTTCTCCCGCACAAAGATGGTGGAGAACTTGTTGAGCAGGGAGCCGGGAGGATGCTTCCCCGCGCTGTCCAAGCTGCTGTTGCTGTTGTTTACGTTCTCCATGTTTTCATAAAATTGTTCCCCCTTAGCTTAAACCATTTACTGTAATCCAGTTTGTGTAATAAATCCAGTTCACTAATGGCACCACTTGCTGTGTGTGTGTGTGTATGTGTGTGTGCGTGTGTATGCGTGCGTGTGTGTGTGTGTGTGTGTGCGCACGTAAGAAACTGAGCAGACTTATGAGACTGACCACATCTCCCTACCTCCCCTTCAGGTCTCTTTCTCTCTCTGTTTTTAAGTGCTCTTTCTCTCTGTCTCCACTACCCTATCTCCCTCCCATATCCTCTCTCTCTCTCCACTGCTCTCTCTCTCTTTCTAATGTCCTTTTGCTCTGTCTCCAGTACCTCCAGTATCTTTCTCCAATATCCCCTCTCTCTCTCTCTGCCCTATCTCTCTCTTACTTCACTGGCCTATATCTTTCTCTCTCTCTCTCTCTCTTTCTGTCTCACCTGTGTGCGTGTGTTCCAGTTTCCCCGGCTGCAGGAAACAAACGGCTCTTGTGAGGGACACAAAGCGCCCCCGCTGCCAGCCCTTCCTCACCTTCCCCAGCCTCTCCCCAGCCCCTCCACAGGCTCCTCTTACCCTCCGCTGGAAGGCCGCAATTATTCTCCCACAATGGGCCACACTATCCCACTGGATGTGCCCTCTGGGAAACGCATTGCTCCAGGACCCACGCAGGCTGAACCAAACGTGTCGAAGTTTCACAAATCCCAAAATCTTTAGTTCCCTTTTTTTAAGCTTTAGTTTTTTTAAAAAAAAATGTTTTCCTTCTTCCTTCTTACAGTTCCAGAAATAGGCAGTAAATCCGCATGTTGTCCGTCGTGTGTAAATCAACGTGGGAAGTAAAAAAAAAAAAGAAAACGAGAAAGCACTTCTCTGGTTTAAATGTTCCACTGACAGAGGCCAAAATACAACGTGTCTTCGTGGTGAAACAAGAGTTCACTTAAAGTCCTGGAAAGAGTTTCCTTTGAGAGACTTTAACTCCAGTGGACCTCCAGTGAGCAGGAGAAGCATGCTCTGTAACTTTCCTAAAAGCTGACTCACACACACAAACACACACACAGACACACTCACACACACACTCATACATACGCATATGGTCTAAAGTAAAAGGCAGCTCAGTCAGTCGGCTTCCTGCAGAAACGTTTTCCGTCCCGTGCACCCACACACACACATACTTTTCCGTGGCAGACAGACGAACACTGTCTGCATGCGTGCTCGTGTTTGTGTGTGTTGGTGTGTGTGAAAGTTTACGACTCTACACCAAGGGCAACCTCTCGCAACGCCTCCCAAGCCTGAACAGGAATGCAGGCCGCCGGCTCTCTGTCACGCCCTCTATTATCAGTCAAGCCCTGCCCCTCCCCACCTGAGAGAGAGAGAGAGAGAGAGAGAGAGAGAGAGAAGGAGAGAGAGAGAAAGCCCTGACCACAGGTATCCAGTTACGCCCACTCTCTGTTCTTCCTCAGGCAGGTGCAACAAGTCAGTCCTTCATGATCATTTTCCCCTGATCACTTTCTTCTCCTTCAGCAGACACCCAATTATCCCTTCTCCCAGTTCCTTGAGTTCCTCTCAAGGGACAGGTAGAAATCTCACTCTGTTCTCATCACGACGTCTCGTCTTGTTCTCAGCAGACTCCCTCTTTCCCCTCTTCCTGCTTCACCACCTCAGCAGGTGCCCTGTTGTCATTGCTCATTTCCTTCGAATGTCAGAGAAGGGCAGAACTCTCTTCATCATTCCAGCTCCTCCACTGTTGAGTTGTGTCGAGTTCTTCAACAGCTATCCCGTTACTGTCACTCACCTGCTTTTGATGCCAAAGGGGCAGGTTGAGCTGTCACTCGGTTTTAATCTTGCTCTCTTACTTTCCTCCTCTGCTGTTCCTGTGCACTTGCTTTTAACAGATATCCAGTTACAGCAACTCACGTCCTCATGATGTTTGGCAAAAAAAAAAGTCGAACTTCTCTTATTTTTTG
Source organism: Setipinna tenuifilis (assembly GCA_030347295.1). Classification (NCBI taxonomy): domain Eukaryota; kingdom Metazoa; phylum Chordata; class Actinopteri; order Clupeiformes; family Engraulidae; genus Setipinna; species Setipinna tenuifilis. The sequence goes on from CM059278.1 coordinate 31,287,800, forward strand.
TTTTGTTTTTTTTTCCCTTTAGTCCACTCTTGATTTTTGCTCATTCAGTGGAACAATCTATGTATATTTAGAAAAACTCCAGCAGCAAAGAAAAAAAAAACAAGTCAGGCACAGTCAGAGTAAGAGCTGACTGTTGCAGCTTGTCCATTTGTGTGTAAGAATGTGTGTGTGTGTTGGGGTGGGGGGTAGTCTGAGGTCCAAGCGACGCACTGAACCATGCCCTGGCTCCGCTCTTACGGCATCGAAATAATCTCTTACGATTAACTCCCTCCACCCTCACCCCAAACCCCCAACCCCCCCTGCCCCTTCAATGCGTTACCATGGCAATCCTAAACAGTCAGCAAGTCTCTCCTCAAGAGGATTCCATGCGGTTTGTAAAAGCACAAAGGCAGGAACAAAGACGGATAGGCTATTTGTTTCGTAAAGCACCACTGAGACTTACTCCATACATTATGCATGTGTCTCTAAATCATAATCAATTTCCATTTACTTTCTAGAAGTATGACCTGAAACTACCTTGCTGTTAGGAGAGCCCCAGATAGAGGCTACAGGCTGTATCTGTTGGTATGTACGTACATCATTTTTATGTATTTATGCCAATTATGCTTTTGATTTATCTCCTTTTGAATTGTCCAGTTATCTACCACAGAGTTAAGCCAAACTCAGGAAATATGACAAGGTCAGACATAAATTCCTGAGCTACTAGGTAGGTATATGATACAGTATTTCTATAGATTTTTGCCATTTAAAAAAAAAAAAGTCACTTAGGGGTGTAACATTTTATGGGAGCTCATCTGAAGCTGTAATTTGTCCAGTGTTTATAGAATAAACAAGAGCATTTCAAAATGTGCAAAACTCAGTTTTCCTACCCTAATTTATCCTATCCTACCTGAGCCTATCCTATTATATCATCTCCTCTCCTGTCCTATTGTATCCTGTTGTAACCTTTATTCTATCCTATCCTATCATATCCTATCCCAGTGTCCTGTGCTATCCTATAGTAACCTATCCCGTAGTATCCTATCCTATAGCATCCTATCCTGTCCTATTCTAAAGTATCCTATCCTAACCTTTAGTGTCCTTTCCTACCCGACCCAGCCCTATCCTTTGCTATCTTATCTTATCTTTGTACAAGTTTGAGCTTCTTCCTCCTTGCAGAGATGACATGCTTTTCATGTCACAGCCTGGCCTGTTTCAACTCCACTGTCTGTCTTGCCAAAACAAATCAGACATATTGAAAGACGAGCAAGAACATGAGACATCCTGATCAACTAAGCAGAGACATTCTGATCAACTGCAACAGCTGTATTATTCTAAACATTAGAATACAGCATGGGCCCTCATAGGCCACACTGTCCATGCTATGCCAACAGGTTCATCGAGGCCTCACACAAAAGAGAAGCATTCCTACAGCCTAACTACAATCATGAAAACAACTTACTACGGTTTTACTACTTACTGGCAGAGTGGTAAGCATTCGGTACTGTACATGACCTCACCTCAACCTCAATAGCCAAATGTAGTGGAATTAGGACTCTCTGTTCACTCTGTGATGGAATGTCCAGCCCTATTAAGGCCATCTCTGGTCTTACCAGTCAAAGTTCACCACCAGCACATTCCACTCACTAAAACCCAGACACACTGTTGTCACTGTGATTTTCAACTCACTGTGTGGACTGTTGCATGAAACTATGTGTGTTCATGTGTGTGTATGTGTGTGTGTGTGTGTGTGTGTGTGTGTGTGTGTGTCTACTGAGTGTCAAAATACAAAATAATCGCTTCCATATATTTACCTGTGTGCTGGCTGCTACTAGTTGTGTAGTTATAGTTGCAGTCCTTCTCTAAATTGCTTACTGCCACACAGTACTTGATTGAGTACATGGGTTATATTGGATAGGATATGTATTTTCCTTTATTATTAGTAAGGTTACGGTTGGGTTCTCTTTTTTTCTTACTTGAAACACATGGCTTTTCCCAATAAAATAAAAAGGGATTATAAAGAATTACTACAGTCCTATAAAGTAGCCTTCATTTAAAAATAATAAAACACTCTCTAGACAATAAAAAATAAAGCAGCTAATGTAAATTTGTTATTTTATTAAGTCTTAAGTTTATTAACTTCTAAACAATGCTTGCCATGTGTATCTCTGTCTTGTGCCCCTTTGCCAAGCTCTTTGAGCTACATTCTTTGAATGAAATGTGCTATACAAGTCAAGATTATGATGATGATGATGCTGATGATGATGATTATTATTATAATTTTTATAAAGCAAAAATATGTCCCATGGTGCCGGTGACCTTGTAAGGCAATAATGAATTTAGGAGGGTCACCGGCACGAATGACCACACTAAACTGATGTCTGTGATGTAACATGAATCCACTCACTGTAATCAAGACTGGTAGGGTATTTCCCTTCATATCTTTGCATGCAACAATCCATGCATGTCACCAGAAGCGGCATTTACTGCTGAAGTGCGTTTCTCCAGCAATCTAAAGGAGAATATACAGCTTAAAGACAATCCCCTGATTGACAGGAGGGCTAATGGGGCCTGTTATGTAACAGTATTGGCATGCAGTTCACTCAGAGAGCTGGGTCCTGCTAAGAAACATAAGACCCGGGGGAGGCTGTAAACTCTTAAACCCTGCCTCATACTCAATGGGGATTTCTTCAAGTAGCACGACTTTGAACCCTAGGGGCTCTTAGTTTACAAAGTGCAAAGTCGGGTAAAGAGCAGAAAATGAACTGAACTGAAAAAAAATTGACTGAACCGAATGAAGCTTGTTTTAAATAAATTGGCAATATCATGTAGTTGATTTAATGGCATGAGATCGACCCTAAGTGAGTGAATTTGTGCACTGTTGCACCATAACACACAATAGCCTTTGTTAATGCAAAATGCAATTTTGCTTTTTTCAAATATGGGCCCTTGCTAAAACAAAAGGTTTTGAACACCTTCAGTCTTGCAAAATCAAACCAACGTTGCTGGTTATCTAGCATATGCACATTTAATCTTTGTAAGTAATCTACAGCCACAGTTTCACATCCAAACAATTTACCTAACACCTTCACACCCTCACAGCCAACTGCAATTTACATATTATACTTAAAATAGGGGATAATATGTCTCACTATGACTCAGACCATGACCACACCTTGTGTGTGTGTGTGTGTGTGTGTGTGTGTGTGTGTATTTGTGTGTGCGTGTGCGTGTGTGTGTGTGTGTGTGTGTGGGGGGGGGGGGGGGGGGGGGGGGGGGGGGTGCAAGGAGTCAGTGATAAACATCACAAGGGTAATAAAACGCTACATTAACACTATTCAACCACTAAGCACATCCATCATAAGGACAAATAAGGGAACATAGCCTATGCACACAGAACGTAAGTCATATATTTGCAGATCACACATCTCGCTCAAGCTCTCCAGTTGGTGTACTGTAAGAATGCTTTTATGGCTGTGAAGATGGTGACTGGGGTGTGGTTGCTGTCTGCTTTACAGACTGTGACCAAACCCAGCAAACCTTGGTATGCGGTGTGCTTTGGACAGCTGCCCTAAGATGCAGCATAATTGCATCCTGGTACCAGAGACGGATACTGTACCTCTGAGCTTCCACAGAAACATGCATGTGAACCGGACACTCCTGTCTGTAAAGTAATCCGCCAGGGGAAAAAATAGAATGTCTTTGTTTGTGTCGGCACTACTGGTGTTCAGTGATAAAGGCATTAACTTAGGCTGCTGCATCACAGCTCAGAGGGAAAGAGAGAAATTGTGTGTGTGTGTGTGTGTGTGTGTGTGTGTGTCTGTGCAAGTATGTATGTATGTATGTATGTGTGTGTGTGTGTGTGTGTGTGTGTGTGTGTGTGTGTGTGTGTGTGCAGCTTTTGCTAAGCCGAGAGGACTTCTGGCAAGCTCCAGAGACTTCCCATTTAGCTAAACACAGCAACAGAAAACAAACAAAAAAAAAAAAAAACAAACACACGCAGAAACGAGAAGCTTGGTTTTGTCAAGAACCAGCCCTGAGTGGGTGTCTGACCTGAAACTGTGTGTGTAAGCGATATCTGAAAAGTGTGCGAACCGCTGAAGAACAGTACTTCACTCCTGGGCTACTCTGCATCTCGCGCTACACCACATACATCTGACATGGTGGACCCATCTATGGTGGCGGCTGCGTCTGGCTTTGGTTAGGGAGACATGCTAATATTGTTTATAGTGCCTTTAAACTCTCTGAGATCTTAAGGAGAACCATTCCCAGGACAGGAAAAAGTCCTGCTGTGATTCTCTGCCAACAAGAAATCTGTCACTGTGTGGATATCTGTCACTGTCAGATGTCAGGTGGATGTCTGGGCCGGGACAGATGCTGCTAACGTCCACACGATCGCTCTAACGGGCCCTATCTAATCCTCAGATGCTGATTTATGGGGCGGCCGGGGCCTGCCGACAGGCCAAGGAGCAGAAGATGAATAAGGCAGCTGCTGGAGAGCAGGACCATTCACAGATGGCAGTTGCAGTCTCAGACAGACACACAGACAGACACCAGGCCATTGTGTGGATGACAGAGTGCAGTGTGCAGAGGGGGTGTGGCAGTAGTTTGTTTATAGATAATCATCGGCATGAGAAAAAAAAAAACACACAACACCCTTCAACCTGCTGGTAAAAAACAAACAGAAAAACTGCCTCTGCACAGAAAGCAGAGACAGTAAATGGTCCAAAGTCTTGGACTTAAAAGTCTGGTAGTCTCTATCTATATGAATCAGAGAAATTCAGAGGCCTACATGTACGATTTCTATACAGACAATCACCCGTCTTTACAAATTATGACTGAAACTTATGACTAAAATGTCCACCTATCTTATTATACCTCTGCATATGCTTTGGTACATACCTGTCAAGTTAGCAATCCTTGAGAATTCCATAACAATTTCCAGCCGCCACTATTTCATTACATTTCATTACATATTTCATTACATTGCATCATTTCATCACTTTAGTCTCTTTCTGGGGGTGATGCTAATGGTGTAATTCAATGGATTATGCTAAGCTAAACTAAAACGCGCAACCCTTAGACTGGGATGTTGTCTGCATGGAAACGAGAAAGGTAATAGCCAGATGTCTAACTTCAGGGGAGATGACAACTAAGCTAACAGTCCAAAACAGCGGCATGTGCCTTTAACAGGGCCATGTTTACGTCAGCCAGAGTGACACAGCGCTGCTAACCTGCCAAATACTGAATCATTCACTTGTGACTTCTATGCAGACATTGTAAGGTTAAACAATGCAAACACTCCATGCTTCCGTATTATTAGAATATGAGAAATGTATTTTTCTACAGTATGTGTAAAATGCTCAATATTGAAAACGTCTGTGAGGTTCTGTGTCATGACATGAGTTACTGTTAAAAGGCTTCGAGTCTGATAAAAAAGCCATGCCACTTCACAAGCATAAAGGTCAGAGATGCCACACACTGTCCTTTGCCACTTATTGTCATAACTCCCAAGTGTCTACAGTTAGAAATCTGATCAGAGCTTTTAGCACCATGTCTTACCAGAGGTGCTGACAAACAGCAGATCTGAGTAATTGTAAACACTGTTGCTGTTTACAAAATACAGTCTTCAGATGGTAAACATCAGCACCTGTACCGCTGCGCATAAAACATACAGTAACACTTTATTTGTATAGTCCACCTCAGAGACTTTACAGATGGTTTGTTGAAATTCAGCTTCATTTTGTTTATTGTTTACTGTTGTTGTGTGTTGTTGTGACCCTAATCAAACCCAACCCCTAACCTTTTTATAAGCCGCTTTGGATAAAAGCGTCTGTTAAGTGTAATGTAATGTAACCTAGGACAACAAGTTTCAACAGACCGTTTGTTAAAAGTCTCAGCATCTATACTGTACATAATAGTGTATTGAACTATCTATTGGACTATCCAAATGAAATGTGACCCAACATACCCCAAGTAACGCCTAAGGGATGGCTGGGCCGTGATATATATATGTGGATGACAGTCAGGGACGCCACTAGAAATTGTGAAAGAAAATCATTTTGGGCCTCACCACAACCATATTATAGTCCTCTGTGGGCCCCTGTGAAGCTCTGGGCCCCCTGAATTGATCCTGCTCTAACCCTCCCCCCCCTTGCAACATCCCTGGCTACAGTGTGGTGTGTGACTGTGCCCTGAAGTGCCATGGGGGAAACTGCTACATTTAAAATCTCATTGCTACCGCTGGTGAATAATTACACTGTAATAAAATGTCTTACATTGCTGTAATGATACCATAGCAAGCTAAAAGCATGGGGGCACAAAACCCACTCGTTTTAATGAGGACCTCATGCCAGTAGTTACTCTATAAGCCTCTGAGTTAACCGGAGATATCTAGGCTTATATGATTTGGCACTGAGGGCTTAAACACAGCAGCAAACCTTCCACATCCACATATGCAAGGGGCTGTTACGACATAGCATAAAAGGCTATTGTTATTCATTGCACTGTATGCACTTCTAAGCATGTGTGGATTTGTGTGTGCTTTTTGTGGGTTGGCTCAAGTGTGTGTGTTGGGTGTGTCTGTGCTGATGTGTATTAATGTGTGTGTGTGTGTGTGTATGTGTGTGTGTGTGTGTGTGTGTGAGTGTGTGTGTGTGTGTGTGTGTGTGTGTGTGTTTGTGTGTGTGTTTGTGTGTGTGTTTGTGTTTGCTATTACTACAATAACAACAGCATGTGGATTACAGTGTAATGCTCATTGTCTGAGTGTCCTCACCATGGGCTCCAGTCTCAGGTTGCAGGGTGTATCACCCATGATGTCATCCTCTGGGGGGGTGATGCGTAGGAATTCCAGGTGGTCTGGCCTGATGGCTCGACAGAGAGGCTCATGGGAAATGGAGTCATCCCCGTCCAGCATCCAGATGTCATCTTGTCTCAGGAGTGCTTCCTCTGTAGAAACACACACAAACGCACACAGACACAAACACACACACACACGCACGCACACACACACACACACACACACACACACACACACACACACACACACACACACACACATTCGAATATGAATACACACTATGAATTTGTGCAAACACACACAGAAACAAAACTGCAGGTGTCACACAAAGGAAATAATCAGTCATCACAATTCATAGAAATCAGCTGGGCATTGACAAACTGAATACACAGAAACTCAATATGTGTGGCTCAGGATATGAGAGGATGCTATTTATAACCAGTCCTCTCTCTGCTCTCTTCCCCTCTCCTCTCCTCCCCTCTCATCTCCTCTCAACTCCTCCCCTCCCCTCTTTTCCTTTCTTCCCCTCTCTTCTCTCTCCTCTTTTCCTCTCTTCCGCTCTCCTCTCCTCCCCTCTCATCTCCTCTCAACTCCTCCCCTCTCCTCTTTTCCTTTCTTCCCCTCTCTTCTCCTCTCCTCTTTTCCTCTCTTCTCTTCTCCTCTCCTCACGGCTAGCCTGGGCTCTGGCTTCAACAGAAACCACTGGACGCTGATCTCATCATCAGTAGTGGCCTCCAAAACAGAGCCAGCCTGATCCAATATGGATGGCTTCATGTACATGGACAACATCCATTCATAATCATTATCCTCACAGATGCCGTATGGTGCTTTGCCCTACACTACTCGCTTGATCAAAATTAGGATCAGGAGAAAGCAAACAAATACAAAACAAATGGGCACAGCTGTGTCAGTTTGTGGTGGTTTAGACTAACATTGCCATGGAAACAGGGAGGGAGAAACACACTAAGCCTCAGGCGCTGGAAAGAGTTATCAAGAAAAATGTAAGTTAAACACTCCTGGTTTATAAGCCACCAAATCATGTAGTTGGAACTGTGTATCAATACAACAGCATTAAAAGTTCAGTAGTATTAACAGAAAAACCAGACAAATCTCCGTAAAAAACAAGTACTTGTAACACAAAACACTTTAATGTGTTACTTTGAATAAAGTAATGTGTTACTTTGAATAAAGTGGCTTTAAGCTGATATGGCCAATGATGAATTCAGCCTGCAGTCTGAAGGCAAGCTCTAAATATTGCATTGGGTCTTGTGTATAGTGAGTGCATGATTATTTCATACACCTTATGTCCCTCTGGTAAGTGCAGCAATGGAGCTGTGTGTGTGTGTGTGTGTGTGTGTGTGTGTGTGTGTCTTAGAGGAGACTGAGCTCTCCCTGCTCTGGTCACATGATGGAAGTGCATCACATGACATTACCTTCCTACACACACTGGCACTCGTGTGCTTCACTGTGCTCGTGACACGGCTGGACCACTCACAGCCGAGATGGAGCGTGCACATTTGGCACGCACACACACACACAAACCACACACACACATGCACACACAAACACACACACACATACTTATGCAGAACACACGCATTCACAAAAGAGTACACAGTTAGTGGCATACTCACTTCTACACACACATCTACAGGCACACACACACACACACACACACACACACACACACACACACACACACACACACACAGACACCTATACAGTGACACACACACACACATGAACTGACAGAAAGTATGTGCACATGGCATGTATGTGGGTGTGTATCAACTAATAAACATATAATTATTTCTGCTCACACAAACACACACACAAATAAGGCCACCTGGACATACTTTTTCACACTTTCATCACTCACCACACCTATAATTCCACATTAACACACACCCAAAAAAAAACACACACACACACACACACACACACACACATATATACAAACCAACATAAAGTACACACAGTACACCCCCTCCAGGCTGCAACCACACACATGCAGCAACCTGAGTCTAACCCTCATCACTGCACTAAGTTAAATTACAGCCACACAGCTCAGCTACATTCTGTTTAATAAACTCACTCCATGTCTACCGCATATGTCCAAAGACCTCCAGTATGAGCGATGTTAACATAAGAGATATGTAAACACAAGATCTAGGGCTCTGTACACACCCCAGGCCCAGGATTTACAATGACAAGATTGAATCTGTGCATGCTAGCATGTACCACCTGAGGGCTGGGTCTATGCGGAGGTCTGTTGGATCGTATCAGTAACCTATTGTGTGTGTGTGTGTGTGTGTGTGTGTGTGTGGGTGTGTACGTCTGTGTATGCCTGTGGTTGTGGGGTATGTGTTTCTTTTTTAACTTGTGTTAATTTTCATTACATCCAAATCAAATGAGGGAACACAACTTCATTTATTCTGGTGCATACTATACCTGCCATCTACATTTGGCCCTATAACATCCATCAATCCATCAATAAGAACTTCCTGTCCATGAAAACCTGTTATCAGCCGCTGTTAGAGTAGGGTAACCAACCCACATGTCTGCAACTATGGAGGTATATGAGAGAGTATGCATAAAGTAATAACACACACACAGTATCCCATTGTTGTGCAGAATCAGAAGCAAACATGGAAGTTTAGAAAAGTAAAGATCCCCACACTGTAGCGTTTCAAGCCCTAAACTAAAGTCTGAGGAAGAGCTATGGGGGCCCAAAACATTAACCCTAAATAAAGGAGAACCAGGAGAGAGTATGGCCTTGCGTGTGCCCCTGTGTGTCTGTCCCTGTGTTTGTGTGTGTGTGTGTGTGTGTGTGTGTGTTTGTGTGTTTGTGTGTGTGTGTGTTTGTGTGTGTACATTTTGGCAACAGGCCTACTACACTAATCATACAGCTGATTGTCAGTTTGTGTAAACACTGAGGCCTGGTCCAGAGCCATGAGCCATGCCCTTAATGGTGAGGGCAGTAGCTATAGCAGCTGATGGTGAGCGCAGTGCCTATTACAGCTGATGGTATTAGTGTGAAATTGCCTTTTGTAAGGATGGGGAGCCCTTCTTTACTCACAGTGGTCAATATCTCACTCTATTGTATTACTACTACATGTCTATATGTTGAATGCAGAGCGATGCTTGTTGCCTGAACTATAAATTGACGGGACGCAGGGAGACTGCTAAGCACAGAGCAGGGAAGCCCAGCTGGGAGAAAGGAGTAAGTACAGGTAGAGGGCATAGTTCAAACTACTACTAGGGGGTAGTGGGAGGTACAGTGCCCCCTGATTAACACCCAGTACCCTTTAAAGACACCAAAATAACAGGGTTGGAGGGTACCAACATATTAATGTACTTAATGCTAA
>CM059278.1:31305445-31307945 GCA_030347295.1 Setipinna tenuifilis
TTCGTTCATTCACTAACTCACTCACTCACTCACTTGTTTATTCTCTTTCCCCTTTCTCACATGCTCCCTCTCTCCCTCCTTCTCTTACACAAACCCTCTCCACTCCCCCTAACACCTCTGCTGAAGTGTAAATGCACTCTATAGGGCAAACACAGCTATGGAAGCTGGCCTGGGACACACAGTGCTGACACGTTTACCACGCTTGATGCCCCTGGGGTCACATGACCAGCACGGGACATTCCCAGACAGTTTTTTTCTCTTTTCCCCCAACGAGACCCCTCCCCAAAGGGAAAAATACATCTCTTACATAAGCTCACATAGCATGACTATGGCCCACTGTGTTCAACTGACAAGCATTCTTGAGCTTGTTATTTAAGGTGAACACGTAGACTTTTACCTACCAGCTAACTGTAGTCCATTTGCACTTAAACACAAAGAGTCTGCTTTTTGAGTCTCATGTGATGCTGTATTGCATGTTGTGTCGGTGAATGAAATGAGAGATTGTATGGAGGTGTGTGTGTGTGTGTGTGTGTGTGTGTGTGTGTGTGTGTGTGTGTGTGTGCGTGAATGAAATGAGATATTGTATGGATGAGAGTGTCCAGGACAAGCTTACATTTTTCATGAGCTGCTGAGCCACTTGCACACAGTATCTCATTAGAGGTGATCAATGGACACTATTCTTAAGCCCATAATATGACACTGAGACAGACAGAGCACTGCGGACTGAGACCCGTCACACCCCCCCCCCCCCACCCACACACACACACACACACACACACACACACACAAGCGTACGTACACACATACACATACACATACACACGCCTACACACACACACACCATCTTCGGCCGCTTTCCCATCCTGGCAGAATCAATTTCATTAGCCTAAGAGAACTGGCCTTTGTCCGAGCGTGCGTAGACACACAGACACACACACACACACACACACACACACACACTGATATACACTCATAAACACACAAACCCACACATTGACACACAAAAATACACACAAACTTACACATTGATACAAATACACACCCACTCATTCATACACACACACACACACACGGATACACACACCAACCTACACACAAACACACCCACTAGTTTGCATCAAGTGGATGCTGCACAATAGTAGTGTGTTCCGTGACAGTGAGTGTTTCCCGCTAACAGTGCAATGCTGCGTACAGGCAGAGAGAATGGGGTGGAGGAGGGGAGGGGAGGGGAGGGGTGAAAGGGTGAAGGGGACATGGTGGGGGGGGTGACCAGGAAGAGATGTCAACTGACTCCCCTGTCCGCCTCAGGCCTGCGGCTGATCAGCTTCATATGACCTGCCCGATTGGTTTATGTCATTAAGGCATTATTTAAGGACTCTCCTCACAACAGGAACAGTGGAGAGGAGGAAACAAGTGAGAGATGGGGGGAGAGAGAGAAAGAAAGCGAGAGACAGACAGACAGAGAGAGGGGAAAGAAAATTGCAAGGGGGAGAGAGAGACAGACAGAGAGAGAGAGAGGGCGCGAGGTGGAAAGTGTGTGTGAGAAAAAGAAATAGAATAGAGTGTGAGAGAGGGAGAAGCAGAAAGAGAGATAGGGAAAAAGGTACAGTGAGTAAGGCTGCGTGGGATGTTGGAAAAGAGAAACAGGAGTGAAAAGGGATGAGTGGGAGAGAACGAGAGATCCTCTTTGTGTGTGTGGCGTGAGAGAATGTGTATGTGTGTGTGAGACCGAGAGAAAGTGTATATGGGTGTGTGTGTATGTGTATGTGTGTGTGTGTGTGTGTGTGTGTGTGTGTGTGTGTGTGTGTGAGTGCGCACAGAGGTCACTCTGTTGAGAGCTGAGGTTTGTTTTCAAGCAGTCCTGTGTCTGTTTGCTGTGGTGATGTTAGAGCCGGGATTGTGCTCTCTACGTACTACAGTAATCTCCAAAACAAGCTAGAAGCGTCCCATGACCGACTGACGCAAACACACTCCTGGCCAAACACAGTCCCAACACAGACAGAGGCAGACAGAAAGATGTTCCAGGTGTAAAGCTGCAAAACAAAACCACCAGCCTTACTGCCGTATTGTGCAAATCCCCTTAAAATCCTACCAGGTTTCGAATGGCTGCCATCGAGCATGGAGCAGGCTTGGTGTTGTGCCTCAAACCAAGGACAAGTAGGTGTTTTTGTTCCAACTGAGGTACTTTTAGGATCGCAGGAGGAACGTACACACCAAACCACTGCAGATGCCATGGTGCTGACTTGATTGATAGTGAAAAGGTATAAAAAGTGTTACCAGAAATCAGCCAGTGATCGACATGCACAACAAGCTATGCATTACTTTATCAACTACACATTGTTTATCACCAGAGGTGCCAATCCTGGGTTCAGAAAGTAAAAACTCTGTCACAAATTTGACCCAACCAGCTCTGAACCAGCTGACCGTAATGAGCACTCAACACAGGCAGATCAGCTACTCAGTGAAATCACCTGTGCCAGAAGTAAAACGTGGCAGGGTT
>CM059278.1:31312945-31322945 GCA_030347295.1 Setipinna tenuifilis
CTGAACGGGCGCTTTGTTCCGGCAGCAGCGATGAGCTGCTCTTCCCTGACAACGACGATGACGGACGGAGGTTACTCCCGCTGGCCAGCCTCCCGCTCCCGCCTTGCCCTTGAGCGCGCTCCTCTAGGAAGCTGCTGGACGCAATGGGCCCACAGCCCAGATACAGCTGGCTGTTGTACTCAGACAGCTCGCTGCAGAGGTCAGCGCCAGACACGAAGGCCTGAGAGTCCTCCATGAAGTCCCAGCCCTCCCTGGAGATGTGGAAGTCGTCGTCCATGGGCAAAAGGGGCTCTTTGCCCATGCGGGGGTAGGAGCCCATCTCAGAGGTTTTGGAACTGTGATGGGGCGCCCTGGAACCTGTGGAACAGGGGGACTTTGGTTCTCCGACCCCAGCACGCTTCCCAGAAGCGCCTTTACCAGACTTATCCAGCCCTGTCCCATTGTCCCCCTTCTTTTTGGATTTGCTCTTCTCCTGGTACTCCTCAACACTCTCACTCTTCCTGCCTGCCAGCTTCTTCAGCTTCCTGCTTTTCAGGGGGCCCCTCTTGCGTTCTGGGGACAGGGGGTGCTGCAGGTTGCTGCTCCCCAGGTTCTGTGACCCTCCCACCCCCTGCACTCCTTGCATCCCTGGAGGCATCATCATGGTGACCCCCTCAGGGAGGTCCTGGAGCTTGCCGTCTTGGTTGCCCATCCTGATGCGGGTTGCGCAGTCTCCGCAGAGGGTCAAGAGCTCAGCCAGGAGCTGGTGGTGCTCGGCGGCCAGCCAGCGCAGCTCGGCCACAGCCGCCTTCGTCGCCTCACACGAGCTCAGCAGCTCGCCCGCCGACCTGTAAGACTGGGCCCTTTGTTCGCCTGCCGCGGAGTAGCCGTCCTCCCTCCCCTGGTCACGGTCATTAGCAGCCGAGGAGGGCCGGCCGAGCAGAGGCGGGGCGCGGCCTCTGGCTCCTCGACCCGACCCCCGGGCCCTCCCCGAGGGGAAGTACGGGCTGACGAAGCTCATCTCCCGGATGGGACGGTACAGCCGCAGGGACGAGTGCCTGTTCTCCATGTCCACCTCCGCCGAGACGGCCATTTTTTCGTGGAGAGCTCAGGCCGACGGGGGCTTGACGAGGGCTTGCCGGGGGCCGTCCTTCCCTGTGGGACGCCAGTAGCCGCTCTCAGGGTTGCCAGGGCTTCAGGACGGGAGCGCACTCAGCTTGGCGATGTTCATCACCTGGGGAATTGAGCGGCTGTCAGACAGAGGGAGGGCTGTTAGCTGGATGGCCAGAGCCATAAAACTGTCTAAATGCATGTGCGAGATGTGAATGCTATTGCAGTTTACCATGCGCCTGCCAATGGTCCGCTGCCAGATCCATTTAAAAATGATCACATTTTCTGCATGGCACAAAATTAAACTGCGGCTTCTCTGGAGGCACTGAAGCATATTTCCCTTAACTGCATTAATCACTTAAGTGCTTAACTGCTTTACATTATTGTAATCAGCTGCGCAAAACACTTAAGGAAAGCAGAAGGACACTTACTCAACAAAAAACGCTATTTAGAAAACTATTAATTCACCCTAAATTCTACAAATCAAAGAACAAGCAAAGTAAATTGGTTGTTAAGAGAGTCTTCTAAATTCTACTTACACTTCCGGGCCATGACAAAAGAAGCGCATCCTCTGAATTCCGCCCTAAAATACTGTAATTAACTACAACGCGGATGGACGTCACTGGCCAACAGTGGATCTATTGATGCCACTGCGTCTTAAAATAGCGTCAGTCAAATGGGCAAAACTGGGCATAGGCTGGCACAGGACGTATGAAACGTCCATTTAACATAACCGAAATGCTGCAGTGTTCAGCATCAGCAGAGCACATGAAAGCACTTCAAGACAACTCAAGCTGACTTTCTAATTTTAGAGTGAATGCACACACTACACGAATATTATACTACCCGCCGCGAGGATGCCCCACAAGGGCAAATACTATGAATGGAGAAACTCGTGACACATCCTACAGATACGTTGTTTGCAGGACATTTTTGAGAATTCAGATGCACGCATGCATTGAGGGCTGTTTAGCACCGTTATATGTTTACATCTCGCGCCCATATAGAGGTTGATTCTGCCTACCTTGTCGTCTTAAGATGCGCGCTTACTGAGGTCTTAGCATACGATGAGCTTCAATACCTTCCGCACTCCAAAAATGTTTATGAAACTATTCTTTCCCGCATCCTTAATTCTATGCTCAAAGAGAGAATGCGGCATTAAGTTATCCGGTTTCTTTCACAAAAATAAACTGATTTACTGCACGACAATGACATGCACTATCGCTCGTAATGCACCTGTCACCCACATGCATGCAATTTCTGTAGGCTAAGCTCGGCGAGGTAAGCTACTTACACATTTCGGGAGCATGGCAAATATTTAGTCCTCACCTCCACGGGTAGCTCCAGCGTCCGCCGATGCCTCCTGGAGGACAGCGCACACAGAATGTGACGGGCGGGAGCCTGAGCGAATGAAGGCGCTCAGCGTTCCTTTGACCAGCTCTGATTGGTGCGCTAGGGCACTGGTCGGCCCCCATAGACCGTGGACTTGATGAAGAGAGAGCGTGCGATGGGCAGCTGCAGTTCCTCAGGTACGCAGAGATCAGGCCCGCAGACTTGGGGAGGGAGGCAGAGTCTCTCATACGCAGACACTCTCAACTTAAAGGGGAAGATAAGAGGGGCATGTTGGGACACGGAAATGAAACCCCCAGAAAACACAAATAACACAGCAATCGAAAAGGCAACATATGGCAATGGTTATTCTGTGTAAATTGTAAGCATTTGTTATAACGATGCTGTAGAGATACTGTAATATGAAGTTTAGGTCGATAATATGTTTCTGCTTAAAAACTGAAACAGGTCACAATTCTATGCACTTCACTGTACAATAGATCTTGTTATATATTGCTTAAATTGAAACACAATAGACATGTCAAATTTTAAAGGAACTGTAAAAGGATATAGAATGATATGATCTATAGAATGATCATGTGTGTCTTACAGAACACCAGGACCTCCTCAGGAAGAGGGCTGTGTTGTTTTCCTCAGTGCCCAGCATGTGCCCTTACACTTCGGGGCTCTAAAATCTCTGTCAATGATGCTTACTGTTCCACAGGACACCTTTAGCCTGTGGGATACACTCTACCCATCACTCAAAGACATGCATTTTTTCTTCTAATAAGATTATAAGTAATGTAAGGATTGATTATTTACAATATTTTTTTTATCCTTTTGATATATTCTCTATGGTACTGGTCTAAATTTCCTGTGAAATTATTACATTTTATGTGTTGTGCTTGCTTAATAGTTTTACTACATCATGTTCCATACAACAAAAATCACTCCTATCACTTCTACGAAATGTATGTTTTACATACAATGTTTCAATCTACTTTCTGTAGTTATTTTCTGCATTGCATGTGATGCCTCACAGTTATGTATTTCTAAAGCGATGATGTAATGATGTCTTGTGCTGGTGAGTATGAACCACCACCACCAATAACAATACTGGAATCCTGGGGGTGACTAGTCATGTGTGGGCTTTTTCCACCCGACTGCCTCGCTCATGAAAAGCTGATTTTGCACACTAGACTGCAGATGAGCCGCCATGCCCCATCGATCTCAGGATGGAGTCACTTCCCTTTCACTTCTGCCCTACATTCTCACCAGCTGACCACTGACCAGCAGATGGAGTTCAAGCACACACTGTACAGTACTATACTATACTATATACTATACTATGCTATACTATACTATACTATACTGTACTGTACTGTACTGTACTGTACTGTACTATACTATACTATACTGTACTGTACTGTACTGTACCATACCGTACCATACTATACTATAATATACTATACTATACTTAACTCTATACCAGTGGTTCTTAACTGGTGTGGCCTAGGGACCCACAATTTCCCATGACCAGTAAGTTGAAACCAAAAATTTCTTTCTTTCTTTTTTTTTTAAATACAAGCTCCGCAACAGCTCCATAACCCACTTTTGGTCCCACTATAAATGGTACAGGATCAGATATAGAAATCAATGTAGACAATTGTGTTAAAAATGAGCATTTGTTGTTGTGTGGACTGCATGACACTGAAATGAATGTTGTCATCAGCTGATGTTAGAACAGGTGTATTAAACTTGTGCTGAACTTAATACCAACCTCTTATTACATTATTATTACATGTGATTTAGCTGATGTTCTTATTCAGAGTGCCATAGACAGCCTGGGGGTTAGATATCTTGCTCAAGGTCACCTCTATGAAACCGAACCAGCTACTCCCCAATCCATAGACCCACTTCTAAACTATAAGGCCACAGCTGCACCAGCATAACAATCCTGGGAAAGGAAAGCATTTTTGAAATGGTTTTACAAGCCTTTTAAAAAAAGAATATAAACACTTTAATGTTCCGAAACACATAGCCTGTATCTCTCTATGTAGCTTCTGTCTAAAGTGCATTGTTATTGGTCAGCTTGCCAACTTTATTCTAATTGGTCAAAAAAGAAGTAGCATCTTCCTGCTACAAGATTGAACACAGAGCCTTAGATTGATTGTAAATTGGACATTCTTCACTGTAGTTGAAATTTTGTGTTATTACAGTCATTCTTAGGTGCTCTTAGGTGCTTTAGGTGCTCTTTTAGTGAGTACAAATGCAACTTTATCATCACAACAGTAAGAATGTGCAGTTAGAGATGTCCTCATAAGTTATTATTTCCCCTCACACATCTAAGTCAGAGAAATTTAGTTTTGTCAGTGCGACTTATATGAGGAAATTATATCAGTTATCATATAATCCAGAAATCATATCAGATGTCATTTCAACAATATAACAAACAAAATTCAACAATATAACATTATAGTGTGTGCTAGGGATAGTGGAGCAGGTCTGCTGTGATGTGTGATGGTGTGATGCAATATGCTTGGTCATAAGATTATAGGATCCTGCACCAAATTAGACTTGCCAAAATCACAAAGAAGACACATTAAGTAAGTGCTCTTTGGTTGAGAGCCAGGAAAAAATAAACTATTCAGCAGACATTTCCCACAATTATTTATATTTATAGTATAAATAGGTATGCAGGTAACCAAAGATACTAAAAAAGTTCTTACCTGGTTATTTTTTTAGTAATGTTTTCCTGTGTTTTTTGACGTTGGTTTAAAAGACAAGATACATCTTGAAAGTTCTTTTCTTGTTGAAACCTCTGTTGGTAAAAAGCGTCCCTAAACATCCGTTGCCATGACAGAACCCTTAACAATGGTGATCCTACAATCAAATCCTAACCTCCAACACCCAAAATCTCCAGACTGTACCGCTTTACTTATTCCACAAGAGGGCAGTAGAGGACAATAAAACCGAACAAATGAAACTAAAACCTCAACTCCTGTCCAATTAAATAAAATGATGTCCTGTCTGTACAGTCAACATCTGACATTTTAATGCATTTTGTAACTTGTGGCCATGATGATCTATAGGGATGGCGTGATTACATTTCAATAACATTACATCAATCAAGCACTCTGATCTGACATTTTGCTGTAATATAAAAACAAAAATAAACAAAAAGAAAGAAAGAAAGGAAGGAAGGAAGGAAGAAAGGAATGAATGAAAGAAGAAAGGAAGGAAGGAAGGAAAGAAGGAAGGAAGGAAGGAATTTGTTGAAACAAACAAACAAGAACAACAAACTACAGCAACAACAAGTAAAAACGAATAAGGCTTATAATACTATGCCAAATGATTAAATAAAACTAGAATACTGTAATTTTGGTTATTTTGCAACAATAGTGTTAGCAGTGTGAGTACAATAGTGCATGTTAATGAGCTTTTAAAATTCCCTGTTTTAATTTCTTAAAGGAAAAGGAAATTACCATAATTTAAGATCATTTGGACACCTGCAACAGTATTCTTTCGAAAATCGCCTTAGTACTAAGAAATATGTGTATACCCCCCCTCCATGTGAATATACTGTTGATCTAATATGTGAGAATAAACATAGTGTTTAAATTCACAGTCCACAATTAAAGCAATGTAATCTGTCATTTTAGCAATTAATTAGGCTGATTTAGTAATCCATCGTGAAGCTTTCAAGTTACCATATGCCTATCCTTCATTTTACTTCCTCTGTGAAACTATTTTCACATCAACGTCACATGACTAATGCCGTGACAAATTATTTGATGCACATGCTACATTCCAAATAACGTATATGCTATGCCTGTTTCTCTCTGTGTGGGAACTGTGTCTGTTTTTCAAAGCTCGCGCTTTACCTTTTTCGTTTGTGTTAATAAGCGCCACTGGTGACGTCAAGCACAAGACCCCAATGCCGTATTTTGACTGCAAGGCAGCGTTTAAAGCCTCACTCACACACACACACACACACACACACACGCACCCGAGACCGGCGTAGCTTATTCGAGCTCTGAGTGCCGATGCTCGCGCGCTCCTCCGGGAACAGCACAGCACAGCACCGCTGGCACCAACAGTGAGCGTGCGTGAGCGAGTGAGTGAGTGAGTGACAGACAGGCAGGCAGGCTGCGGTGCAGTGGGTTTTCTCCGGCTCCCCTATATGGCTGTGGATTAGCTATATGCTAATATCGACAGGAGTGAGGAGCAGCAGCGAGGTGCTGCGAGCCGACAGTGGAGGCGACCCGAGCGTGAGAGCAGGCTCTTGAACAGCCATGGCTGAAGGCGGCGAAGGGGAAGATGAAATTCAGTTCCTGAGAACTGTAAGTAGGCTAATACCCATCCTTTCATTCACGCGGCATGTGACAAAAAAGCCTCGGTTCGCTTAAGGCGAGCATCATTGGTGTGTGTGTGAGCTGTTGAAAGCACAGCACAATGCAGTTAATAAAAGCGCAGGTTGTGATGATTCTGTTAGGATAATGATAATGGTAATTTAATGAAACCTCCTCGGTCTCCCCGCGACAGCAGTGATTGTTTGAGCAAATTAAACCATTCGTTTTTCTTCTGCGGGGCAGGCAATAACCAACGTTCCTTATGCAGCCTTATAATATGTAGCAGCCGGTTGAAGAGTACCCTTTTTGTTTGCGCATCCACATTGTGTGGTCCCGTTGGATACGAACTTGTGTTTTCGGTTGTGAAACAGCACGATGCACAATTCAATGTGTTGACTCGCATTGTAGCGTGCGTGGAATAATAAAGTTTTCATTCTTGGGTGAAATATTGAGTTGCACTCATGCGCTGACATTTTCGGGAATCCGTTTAATGCCAAGTGGCTTAAGGTAAATTGTAGGGTTGGAATGTGGTGAAAGGGACTTAATATCTGATAACCTGGCAGCTTATCTGGTACTACAGCGTAGCCCTCTCACCATCTCATTGCTGATCTGCTATGACCAGCTTCCACCTCCTCTAATGTGGGCCTGTGTCTGTCCATGTGTTGGGTTTAAAAAAAGAAAACCTGTGGGGTCTATGTCTGTATGACAGCTCCGCACATGTAAGCAACACTATACTTGACTTGACCCAGGGGGGTCGACTGCAAAACATACAGACACTGAAAGTCTGATGTACGTACAGTATCATTTGAGACATCGTTGGTATGTCAGCCTGCCTGGTTCTGGAGCTGCCCAGAACATTTCCTGCAAACCGAGCACCCCAGTATCACAGGGTACCCAGTACGTTGTCCAGTACGTTACTGAACAACCGCCTGAGCTTGGCTTTATTGAGAGTACATACCAACTATAATGAACTAAAATAATGTTATGCAATTGACAGAGGAGCGGATGGCATTGATTTTGACAGGCCAGCACAAGTGGCCGGAGGGAGAGAAAGGAGGGAGGGAGAGTGCTGTCCGCGCTGAACGTGCACCCATAATACTGCTCACGCGTGCCTACTCGGCAATAAAGCTCCGACAATGGCATGCTAATTGTCTTGAGTCATAAGTGATTTAGGAAGGGAAGCGTGGCTGAATCATTTTAACAGCGATGCCAGTCAACACCGAGGGGCGTAAAACTGTCAACACTCTCTGGTCAAACATACTTAGGGGATGGGCATATTTGTGTCTTCTTATAGCACATTTGGACGTTGGTGGATCCATACATGAAAAAGGTCAAGGAGTTTCAAAATGATGACGTGAAGTTAATTCGGGAGATATTTTGAATAAGTTACTAAATTTGCATATGTGACTAATTAAATTAGTTATGTCATGCTCTTTCATGGATAATGCATACCCTGTGCCATGGACTGTCCTTGTGGCTGTGGCTGACATGTTAATGTTTTGCTGGTGTTTATTGTGATAATCTGTCATAGTGACAGTGCAGAACAATTCTTCTAATCAATTTTGTAAAATTCACGTGGCTCAGACTGCTTAAGAAACTTGGTTCAACTTCAAACTGCATATATGTTCCACTGTGCAATCTGGTAACTTATAATTTTAGCACTTATTAATACTTTTTGAGATAATTAAAATGAATAAAAAATGTTCTGCAGACTTAACAAACATTGAGCATCATTATATCACAACAAGGCCTTGAAGCTTACAATCTGGATTTCTAGAACCAGGCTACATATCTTGTTCAGCTGTTTCCTCTGCCCACAACTCTTTCAAAATAAAAGTATTGTAACAATCACTGTTCAAGAGTTTAACTATTTAAACGATCTGAACTATTTAACTATTCAGCTATTCAAACTGTCAGTTGTCATCAATTATGTCTCCAGCCAGCTGTTTCCTCTGCCTACAACAGTTTCAAAATAAAAGTACTAACTACAAGAATTTTAAATTGAATAATTGAAACTGAACAATTTTAACTATTTAACTCCTAAGCTATGCCAAACTGTCAACTGTCATCAACTTTGTCACTTTATTAAACCATTCATCTCCCTAGCAACCAACATAGCAACCATTGAAATAAAGCAACAGTGTCAGTTTCCATAGCAACCAAAACTATTATCTTGTACTTGCACTGATTATCATAGCAACCAACATAGTAACCCCTTTAGTTCTGATACTAGCCACCATGAACACCCTAGCAACAGACTAGCTATCACTTCCACAGTTACAACAGTTACAGTTACAAAATTACATTCTCTAGTAAATATATAAGAGGTATGTTCTGCACTTTAGTGGCCAATGGACACACATCAGGAAAGTCTTTGCGGATAGTTTGCCCTGTTTCTAATGTGTTTTTCTGTCTTTATGGGGGAACGGTAATGGCTACCTCGGTATAGTCAAAATGGTTGGCACTGATGTGTTCAGCTAATGAACTAAACAACTAAGCTGTGTGTGTGTGTGTGTGTGTGTGTGTGTGTGTGTGAGAGAGTGTGTGTGTGTGAGGAGCTGGCAGTACAAAATCTGACAAAAATACCTGAGGGGCAATCTCACACCACTCCATTTGTATTCTTTTCAAAAGTCCCCCTCTTTCTCTCTTTCTCTTTATCTCTCTCTCTTTCTCTCGCTTTCTGTTTGTAAGTGTGTGTGTGTGTGTGTGTGTGTGTGTGTGTGTGTGTGTGTGTGTGTGTGTGTGTGTGCATGAGAGAAAGAGTGCAGTCTCCAAACCTCACAGCCTCTTTGGGAGCTGTGAAGCATTCTAGCCCACCAATTAGTCCCGTGCACATGACCACACAGATGTAATGATGTTTACATAAACACACACGTAAAATTACGCACACACACAGACATACACACACACACACACACACACACATACAGAGAGAATGAGAGAGAGAGAGAGCGAGTGAGAGAGAATAAGAAAGACCAGATGATTGCTTTGGAGCTTCCATTTAAAACCAGTCAGTACTGCTGGCTATTGAGCTCCGACAGCTGAACACTCATCACCATGGGAAATAAAGAGGGGCCATTAATACACATAGCTGCAGTTTAGACAGTGGTGACTGATTGGTGCAGACAGTCAGAGGGGAATAATTGCTTCCTTTAATATAGTCAACACAGGTACGCTAGGATGGTGCTAGCCTACTCCAATGCCTTTCCTCTGTCTTACTCTGTCAGATA
>CM059278.1:31330445-31340445 GCA_030347295.1 Setipinna tenuifilis
CATGCACACTCTCTATCTCGCTCTTTCTCTCTCTCTTTCTCTCTCCTGTGTTTTCCCCTTTCATCCGTCCCCACTTAATCACATCTTACTTTCTCTCCATCATTCTTGCCCTTCTCGAACATGCCTCTCCTCCTCCATCTGCTGCGAATCTTTACTTACTTCAGCAGCTAATGGCCCCTGTCAGCGCGCTGCAGAACACAGGCTTCCTTATGTGGGTCGCCCATGCTGCGCTTCTTCAGGTGCCAAAGTTAACGACGAGAATTCGTCTAGTAGCGGGGAACGCACGCACAGCGCTGAGCGGCCTTTACTAAAAATCAATCTCCAACCCGCAGGGACGCTTGCCAGGGCTGATGAATGCCAAGTCATTTCAGAGGTGGTTTCATGGTGGGAAATATGCACAAAGACACCCCCCCCCACACCACACACACACCACAACCCACCCCCACATCCCCAAACCCCCCACATCCTCGAAGCCCCAGAGGGCAGAATCATCACCCCACACAGCGTTAGTTACGAGATTTAAATCCAATTAAAGCGGTGATGAAGCTTTTTTTTGTTGAAGCGAAGGCGAGAGATAGGAGATAGGCTACCCAGGAATCCATACTGAGAGATAAGTGGTGCCTTACCCACAGCCAGGCGCCTGAACATGCTGATGGATGGATTCTGCACTTATATGTCTTATATGTGCGCTGGAATACGTGCCTGTACATTATGGAATATTGAATGTGCTGTACCTGGAGCTGCTGTTTGACTTTTTGCTTGTAAGCTGTTCTTGTTCACTCGACTGAATATGTCAAGGGTTTGAAGGAAGGGACTCCAACATGACGTATTCTTTTATTGAAATGAATTGAAAAATTGAATTGTGGTCCATGCAATTTTATCCCAGGCGGTTCAACTCAGTTTCCACTCTCAGTTTTTTAATTTATATCATGCCAATCACGACTGACATTGTCTAAAGGCACTTCATAGAGCTGATAGGCTGGACCTTCAGAACAAGCGCTAGGGCAGTGCTGGTAATGAAAAACTGGAAGGCACGTGTGGTGGTAATGAAAAAAGGAAGAGGCTGTAAGGCACGTGCTCATTGTACTGGCCTCTTGTCGTCGGGTAGACTGTAATATCATCATTTATGCACACCGTTCGACCAGAACCAGAAAAAATAATGACTGTTATCTCATTCGTAATAAAAAAAGTGCAAGAGTGTGGCATCTTTCCTGACCGACCTTCATGGCCTCGTTTGCAATAAAACGTGAAGTAATTCAATGGAAAGCTCCTGCAATTGATTAGCTTGCGTAGTTTTAAAAGACATACAGACATACAGTGCCAGATAGCACTGACAATCCAACCCGCAGCGCTCGTACCCCTTTTATTGATTTCCTCCATCACACTCATTAAGATTATTTCATCACCTAAAAAAAATCATTAAGCCTTTTTTCCCCTAATTTCTCCGGTCCCGCATATCTTTGGGGCTAGTAGTGGTAGTGGCTAGCAAGAACACAAGGAAAGAGTTTTAATTTGAAATGGAATCAGAAAGCTTCTTTTTTCTTCTTTTTCTCTTCTTCCTTCCCTCTGTCTAGTTCCCATTCTCTCTCTCTTTCCCTTCCTCTCCCTTGCTACCTCTCTTTTCCTCTCCCTTGCTCCCTCTCTCCCTGTCTTCTCTCTCTCTCCCTCTGTCTTCTCTCTTTCTTTCTCTCTCTCTGTCTGTCCGTCTGTCTCTCTCCCTCTGTCTTCTCTCTCTCTCTCTGTCTATCTCTCTGTCTCTCTCTCTCTGAAGATGAAGATAGACAGATGAGATGCCGGGGGGAATAAAGCCAGGCCTGGGTTGTGAGACAGACAGCTGAAGGCTCTGTGTAATGAGCTATCGATTCCCCAGCCCAGCTAAATGAAGAAATTTCCTCAACAATGTCAGTGGCCAACGCAGTTAGCAAAGCTGATCAGTTTTTTTTTCACCACCCCTCCAATTATAACAAATGTGCCCCCCCCAGGCACACACACACACACACACACACACACACACACACACACACACACACACACTCACACACTCTTTTAACTCTGTGCATGCACTGATACACTTGGCGAGTAAATTGTTCTCGTTATGAAGATGGATCACAAATGTTAGCAGGGCGCATTTGTTTTTGTGCTCAGGCGTTTGAGGGAGGACTGGCTTAGCGTGTGAATGACGCTAAATTAAGCATCCAGGTGGCTGTGTGCTGCATGGTGACCTGAGCTCTGACTGAGCTTTGACTGCCTCTGTCTGTCTGCCCGGCAGCTGGGCCTGTTGGTAAATGCTAATGGATGCCGGGCATCTGTTCTTCTGACAGCTCTCTGATCAGAAGGACAGACAGTGCGACTGGATGAGATAGACGTCCTTTGCACACACACACACACAGATACACACACACACACACACACACACACACAACTAGGGGTGTTTCAAAGATGCATCATGATTTGGGTGAGGACCATTTTGCATTAATGCAAGTTGTAGCTTCATAACATTGCTTGTTGCTTTTTGCTTTTTACATTTTACGATTGAGACACAGGAACACCCAACAATTCTATGATAATCCCAACATTTTTGTGATTATTTAAAACTAAAGACATTAATATGTCAGTGATTAAACTTGGGGAAAATTAATTATTTTAGCCCATGCAGTTATTTATAAATGTTTATACTACATGTCTAGTTGCTAGTCAGCAAGCTTTGATAACATTAAAGTGGAGAAGTTTCAGAGCATTCAGGGTTGCTAACTCTCATGCATTTGACGTGAGATGTGCTTTTATGTCTCTCTCTACATATTCTATGAAAATCAACTGTTGACTTAAATGCATCTCCCGCAAAATAAAATATATATGTACTGGTCAGTTTTCCACAGTTTCGACATCTTGAATATCAGTCTTGAAAGTTGGTAACTCGCAATTTTGTACGCATTATTACCAGTGAAAACGTAACTGAAAAGTTAAGCTGTGAACTGTAAAGTAGTTACACTTAAGTTATACTTACAAAGAGATGACTCTGCATTTTTTGTTTTTTCTTAACTTTGAAAGTATCACTTCGCAGGCTGTAGGCCTACATAACCTTAGTGGCTGAGCCTGAAGTTGCCCAAACAAGCTTGAGGTAGACTCCTTATGCCATTCACTGACAGCACCTGGAGATTCCTCCGGCACAATAATTGCATCAGGATGCTATTTCTGAGCGCTGTTAAATTTTTCCCTGGATCCTGAGAGCCTGTGTGTTGTCCTGTCAGTCGGCCACTGGGACAAGGCTGTTAGCGGTGATTTATGAGTGTGACGTCCACCTGAACACACCTGTGCCACGGTGACAGGTGAGAGGCAAACAGGGGTGCCGGACCTTCAGCGGCAGGCTAATTGGCTAGCAAAGAGGGTGGTAGCCCCTTTCCCCGCCAGGCTAATTTACTTTCAAAAAGGCAAATACTGGATCTTTGGTGCCAAGCTAATATGCTAGCAAAAATAGATGCCAGCATAGTTCCAATTACAGGAGCTACTGGGGGGTTAAAGTACCCTCCAATCAACACCTAGTAACCCCCAAGAGATAAAAATAGCAGGGTTGGGGGGTACCGACATATTGATGTAAGTGATGTACAACACAAAACTTTGGTACCCCCCAATTATGGAGGGTTAATTCACATTCTGGATGCCAGTGCTTAAGGACTAGGTTATGTAATGCACTAGGAGCCAAAAATGCTGGTATGAGGCACTAGACAGGTGTAAGGGGATAGAGTGGTGCTAGGTGCCTTAAGTGGCAGGCCGAGCTGACAAGTGAAAGGCATGCTAGGCAGCCCTTCATTGCTAATTTTAAAATGGTCTACATATCAGGGACAAACCTGAAGGGCTCCAATTTGACCTAAGACCATCTGTCTGTTAGTTTGACCTAATTGAACCTTGTTTGCACATTACGTTTCCTTTGAATTTTCATTACAACTTCGAGTTGTGGAATTGGAATACTTTGGAATATCAGTGGTGTCCTTTTCATAATGTCATGGTGTCTGAATGGTACTGTGGCATGCAAAATAAACACAAGACAAACAAAGAAATAGTTTGTTAATGTTGGAGTGTAATGCTACTGATGGTCCTTGCTCAGAAATTCTGTGAGCCACAGTAATTCACACTTTTATCTAATGGGGGTTTCCGATCAAATTCTCATAGGACGCAGGCTAGCTGTCAAATAGGTTACCATCACCTAAAAATATCTCAATGACATATTTTAGTCTGCAGTGAAAAAACCTGGTCAGAGCCCCAGTGGCTGGCTGTGCAGTGAATGGGCTTTTCCCCTGTCCTCTGCTCCTCCTCCTGCTACATCAGGGCTGCAGTCCAGGATCTGTCTTTGACCCTGTCAGCCAGCGAGCAGGCTGTGCATCAGTTTGCACTGTACCAACCCGACACCCACCTGACACCTGTCGCCATGCCACTTGTGCAGAGGCAACAGCAGTGAAAGCGACCAGGAGGGTGTGTGTGTGTTTGTGTGTGTGTGTGTGTGTTTGTATGTGTGTGTGTGTGTGTGTGTGTGTGTGTGTATGGGTGTGTGTGTGTGTGTATGTGTGTGTGTATGTGTGTGTGTGTGTGTGTGTGTGTTTGTGTGTATGAGTTGGGGGGGTGGGGGAGGCAAACTGAGACTACCTAATCCAATTTACTCCACGACCGCTGTGTGTACCCTCCACAGTGCAGCCCTGAGGGTGTGACCCCAAAAATCCTTTTCCGCCCATGAAGCATTGTCATCGCCGTGACGGGACGCTCCGTCTTGCTCCGGTTCTGGGCGACGTGGGGGTCCGTTACAGTGAAAGATGGCATCACGCATTTTTGGAATGGCTGCAAGGCAAATGCAGGCAGTAAATCACTTTGCCCTGTGCCCGCTGTATAAAGAACACTCCCAGTATATTACCTCTTGTAAAATAAACAGGGGATTTTATATCTTGACAGTCACAATGTAGCACTTAGAAGCCATGTCAGTTGGACAGTAGCCTAAACACTTGGCCTAAGCAGAGGTTCCCCTCTTTTTTACTGTTTCTGTTCAGGCATATAAATATACAAAAACACTTCCAAAAATACACATGCACATGTAGATAGACAATCACACACACACACACACACACACACACACACACACACACACATACACACACACACACACACACACACACAAACATGCATGAATGCACTATACTCTGTCTACATTCAGTTTGTCCTATGTTCATATTAACTTTTCAGTGTTCATGTTTGTGGAGTTTGAACACGTGTGTCAGACACTTCCTTAACTTAAGCCGTAAATAAAGCCAAATGACTACACAGTTGACGGCAGTGTTAGGGAGACCAAAGCGAACATGGAGCATGATCCCTGTCCCCGATCCTGGTGTTGACACATTAGCTACGTATGTGCTCTTAGCATCAGCACAGCTCTGGTAACACATGCTGGAGTTAATGATCCACACATGCGATCAGTGTTAAAGGCCACCACACGACCAATTTTAGCACGAACATGCATGCATGTGTGTGTGTGTGTGTGTGCATCCATACATGTGTTTGCATGTGTCTGTGGCTGTCACTGTATCTTAGTGGTGAGCTCCTTACAAGAGGAAGGCTTTCTGCGACATGACTGAGAATTAAGGATTCCAAATGACTGGAGTGGAACACTTGTATTATTCAGGAGCTTTAGTAAAATGTTTGCCAGAGCTTCATTGTTCTGGAAAAGCCTGGCGGTACTCTCGTCGTGTGGCATTAAAAACGACCCCATTTCAACCGGAACATCAGAATGGCTGATTTTTCTTTTTCTCTTTTAGTTGTTGCTCTTGGTTGTTCTATTTTTTTCTAAAAGAATGGACTTCTAATGTGTGACTGACTCACTCTTGCTCACACACGCTGTCATGGATGGAACAGAATTCGTGACACAGCCCTATCTGCCTTCAACCTTTTGTGTGTGTGTGTGTGTGTGTGTGTGTGTGTGTATGTCTGTGGTGTGTATAAACTTTTAGTGTCACTTCCATCTGAATCAACAGTCATGTATCACACACTTTTCCATACAGTACCTCACGCTTTGCCCCCCCCCCCCCATCATACCACCCACCCCCCGACCCCCCCGACCACTCCTCCCTCCCAGCCCCTTCGTGCCTTGCTGATGCCAACTGCTCTAAGCCCAATGTCCAATATTGACGACAGCGCCATTCCCTAGCTCATAAAAGATTCATGCCACTTTAACAACCTCTGCATCTGCTCCCTGCCACGAGCACAGACCAGGAGATATCGGCGCTTTTATTTGGACTTTGTTGCGGCAGAGTCAATGATGTGTGTAATAAAACAATGTATTATTCTGCTACGGCAGCAAGTAAGCCGGCTAACCAGGAAGTGCTGAATATCAGCTGGGAGGCATGGGGGGATATACAGTATGATGGGGTGGTCAGTGATAGGTGGACGGGATGGTGTTGCATTTTCACAGGCCATGAAGCTCTTATCTCGGTGCTAAGTCTCAATGCAGATATACTATACTACTGTAAGCACACAACCAGACACACTCATGATCTCTCTCTCTCTCACACACACATGTGCTCACACACAGAGATGCATACACTCGCTAATGCTCTCTCGCTCCCTGTGTCATGGGTTCAAACCCAGGGCTTGACTAAAGGCTCCCATGGGTGGCTCCATGACTCCTCCACAGGCTTATGAGATGGCCCTGAAGGTCGTGAATCTGACCTTGGGAGGTGGAGCTCCTCGTTGCTGCTTCTCAGTGTAGCTGCATACAGGCATACATACTACATGTGTTTTCATATGTGGCTGTAACCATCCTTTTTCCTTGCACCATTGGTGGTGAAGGTGACTGTGGTTTTGAAGGTATTATTTACATGTGTACCTGTGTGGTTATGGCTGTCACTGCCTGTGCACTTACTGTACTCTGTATGCAAAGAGGGCACACAGCATTATAGGTTAACATGAGCTGGTGACGGATGTGACTGTGTTGGTGTTTGTTGTGTGGCAGGCTGTTGGGTATCTCTGCAGTGTCGCAGTGGGATTAGGCCTCAGTACAGTGCATCTGCAGACTCTTCTAAGTAGCGTGGTGGGGAGCTTTGAAGAGCGTTAATTGATTACAGGCTGAGGTTAATGTTTTTTTAGAATGATTTTAAGTTCAAATATGATTTTTGTCATATATTCATACACATATTTAGCATTTAGTATATATTTGCATGCAGTGTGTACAGAAGCAAAAATATAGGGATGTTTTTGTGCCGTTAATAGTAAACTTTATAGCTAAAATGAAAAGTAAAAAATATACAGTAGCTGTTGGAAAGGTAATATAAGTGCCAAAAAGCTACAGTAGCAGTAATAGCTAGCTAAGGCATTTGCAAACAACTAAAGTTTTACTGTATAACTTTTCCGTTTTATACGCAGTCCACACACAATAACCCAACCTTCACACTGTCACAAGTGCTACAACTTACAGAGATACTGTAGAATAAATCTGACCTTTGGATATTTTATTTATCAGTAACAGAGTGCTTTGCTGCATACAGTGTGTAGGCACAGAATGTCCTCTAGTTGTTCCATTCCTCTGCTGATGCCTTCTGCTTCCTGCTCCCTGTTGACGTCTCCTCGCCTCTACTCTACTCTACTCTACTCCCTTCACTTTTCCCTTCAAGACTTAGTTTCTCGATTCTGCAGCATACACAAATTCAGTCTTGGCTTCTTTACCCCTGTTGGTAGTGTAGTGCATCACGTAGCAGTTTTTAAGCTTTTTTTTCTCTTTCTTTTTTTTGTTCCTTTCTTTCTGTTTGTTTTTTTTAAGCTATCAGACAGGAGTGACACGAGGCACCTTCATGCATTGCTAAGTCAGTGGAAGGTGACGCTTTGTTGTTCCCCCTGCTGTCGGCAGAAGATAATTGTGCTCCTTCTGCGTCTCCGTCACGGCCTCAGCATCTGCCTCAGCCTCAGCCTCAGCCTCAGCCTCAGCCTCAGCCTCTGCAGTGAGTGTTGCGGTACAAACAGGCTTCTGCGTACTACAACAACACACCCCCTTGTTGTTCCACTGTTCTGGGGAGAAGCAAGGCGCTTTAATGAGTTAATGAGTCAACTCGCTCGCCTACAAACAGGCTGCGGATGCAGGCCGTCATTAAGCCAGTTTTAGGGTGAACGTACTTGTTTGTGTGCATTCATACGTGTTATTGTCTGTGTCTGTGGCTGTCGTTGTCTGACTGCTTGCCCTCATATTTGAGAAGTCTGGGTGGCAGGGGAAACAAATAAATAAATAAATTGAGGAGTACACAGGAAAAATGGGCATAGTCACAAAGGTACTCCCCCTTAAGGTTAATTTCATAGGAGATTCTAATCTAACATCAATAAGCAGTCAACATCACTAACTATGCAAATTAAGCCTTTAGATGATGGTGGTTGTTGAGGTGGCAGAGGTGGTGGTACTGTTGGTGGTGATGGAGGAGGAGATGATGGTGGTGCTCTCTGCATTTTTGCCCATCTCTGCAGTGTTGCAGCAAGACCTCAGTTGATGGTGGTGGCTCAGGTGTCAGAGGTGGTGGTAGCGCTAATGGTGGTGGTGATGGAGGAAGAGGTGATGGTTGTGGTTGAGATGTCTAAGGTGGTGCTGATGCTGGTGGTTGAGATATTTGAGGTGGAGGTGCTGATGCTGCTGGTGATGGAGGAAGAGGTGATGGTGGTGCTTTCTGTGTTTTCCCATCTCTGTAGTGTTGCAGAGTGATGGTGATGGTGGTGGATGAGATATCTGAGGTGGTTATGCTGATGGTGGTGGTGATGGAGGAAGAGGAGGTGATGGTAATGCTTTCTGCCTCTTTGCCTGTGGTGGTGTGTAGCCCATCTCTACAGTGTTGCAGAGTGATGGTGATGATGGTGCTGATGGTGGTGGTGCTGCTGATGCTGGTGATGATGAAGGAGAAAGAGGTGATGGTGGTGCCTTCTGCCTTTTTGCCTGTGCTGGTGTGTAGCCCATCTCCGCAGTGTTACAGAGTGATGGTGATGATGATACTGATGGTGGTGGTTGAGATGTCTAAGGTGGTGGTGCTGATGGTGGTGGTGCTGGAGGAAGAGGTGATGGTGGTGCTGCTCTCTGCCTGTTTGCCTGTGCTGGTGTGTAGCCCATCTCTGCAGTGGTGCAGCGAGAGCAGGCAGCGGTCCACCGGAACAGAACGGCACACTCCTCTGCCCTGGTGGGCTGGGGCCGCATTAACGAGAGTCGCTGACGGAACACATTTCCACATTTTTATGTGCTTTCCCAAGGAAATTAGAGCCCGCGATTGATTCCTGATGCGCCAGAAATTGCAAGTGCAAGAAGTTGTGGGCATATAAAACATAGTTAGGCCCCAGCCCTGCCGACTAGCACTTCTCGCCTGTTAATTATCTTTTCTGACTCATTTCTTTGTCATTTCTGTGTGTCGTCAGCTCCCCCCCTCCTCTCTCATCTTCTCTCCTTCTCTCTCTCTCGTCCTTGCTCTCTCTCTCCCCCTTCTAACTGTTTCTAAGTGTCCTTTTCTGTTTCTTTATCTATGTCTCTCCTTGTTTGACTTGGTCTTACTCACTTTCTATCTCTCTCTCTATCGCTCTGTCTGTCTGTCTCTCTCTCTCTGTCTTTCTTTGTCTGTCTCTCTCTCCCCTCCCTATCTGTTTCTAAGTATCCTTTTCTGTTTCTCTCTCCCTGTTGTACTTGGTTTCCTCACTTTATGTCCTCTCTCTCTATCTCTCTTTGTCTCTCTCTGTGTCTCTCTCTGTCCTCCCTATCTGTTTCTAAGTGTCCTTATCTGTTTCTCTGTTTGTCTATGTCTCCCTGTTTTATTTGGTTTTTCTCACTTTCTGTCTATCTCTGTCTCTCTACTGCTACCTCTGTCTCTCTCTTTCTGTATTTCTCTCTCTTTCTGTATTTCTCTCTCCCTGTCTGTCAATAGAAGCATCCATTCAGCATGTGGGAGGGGAACAAAACCTCATCTTCAACACCATACTCCATGCCATACCCATCATAACAAAACAAACA
>CM059278.1:31345445-31377945 GCA_030347295.1 Setipinna tenuifilis
AGCCATTTGCTTCCGAGCCGGTAGAATTACACACACAGGTGACGATGGAGGTGTAATTTGCAGCTGCGACGTGATTGATCGCGCCGCTCGTAATCATATCATTCCGTGTGTGTGTGTGTGTGTGTGTGTGTGTGTGTATGTGTGTGAGAGAGAGAGAGAAAGAGAGAGGGAGAGAGAAAGAGAGAGAGAGAGAGCGAGAGACAGAGAGAGACAGAGAGAAAGCAAGAGAGGAAGAAAGAAAGGAATTTGCCTAGGAGGAATCTTTCAGCACTGCACTGCTGAGAATAGCAAGATGTGGTTGAAGGCATTTGGAGGAAAGCATTCTTGGCACTTATGGAGCTGTTGTGTTCTACATAACCTGGGAAATAATAAAAAAAAATACTGAATACTACTAAAGCTAACACTGAACAAGACTGTTAGCAAAGATATTTAAGGGTGGAAGGGGTGATACTGCAACACAGCTAGCCTACTGCCAAATCCTGTTTGCTTTACTGAAGTTGATAAAAAATGTAGTTCCACAAATTACATTTAATAACAAAAAAGAATCAAAAGATCAAATTTAAGATACAATTTTAAGACAAAATATACTGTAAGATAAACAGTCACATCCCAGCATTACAGAATTGTTTGCAGGTCATTCAAAGAAACTTGCAACAATATTGAAACACTATGTACAGTAATAGGGCAAGTTAAGCAAGGTAACACTACATTAAAAGCTCAGTACATTAAAATTCATAGCCAACTTGTTTTTATAGGTGAGCTGACAATACAGCTTCCTTGAACATTGCTTAGATCTCATTCTCCAAAACAAAATAATGGCGTCATGGCATTTCACAAGGTTGCCTGTAGCAACCCTCATATGAACCAAGGATAAATGTTTAATAGGCTTTTAATTAGTGGTCATTCATTTCAGACAGAGGAGAAGGACAGTGGTGGTAATGTTTTAAGTGTATGCATGTGCGTCAGAGAGAATTTGTAAAACACATCAGTGTTTTTTTGTGTTTGTGTACTCTGACATCTTTGTGTGAGTGTGTATGTGTGATCAGTATGTATGTTCATGTATGCCTCTGTTACTTTTACATAATTGTGGAACTTCAGGTGTATTAAAGGTGCACGTGTGTGTGTGTGTGTGTGTATGTGTGTGTGTGTGTGTGTGTGTGTGTGTGTGTGTGTGTGTGTGTGTATGTGTGTGTGTGTGTGTGTGCTTTTTGTGTGGCATCTCCCTCGGTGTGCGGGCACTAACTGCCTTGTTTCTCCGATGAGTCATCGGAACACACTGCCTGGTCGTGTCATCTGAAGTGTCCCATCAGCCCCTCTGCCCTGAGTCACGTCACGTTTCCCAGAGACCTGGGGCCACCACACACACACACATACACACACACATACACACACACACACACACACACACACACACACACACACGCACACACACACGCCTCTGACTCACTCAGGTTCCTCGGCCACTTTCGTCTGAAGCCTTTTAGTGGCTCCTCAGAAAGAATGTTCCAGAAAGCCATTTATCTGTGACGTGACTTTTGATGCGTAATCTCTAACCCCTCCAGTAATAACCTTTTTACTTTACCAGGCTGAACATTTGCAGCAAATAACCAACAAATATTTTCTGGAAATTGCATAGATGTGTTTCCTGACATGGCCCAAAGTCATTATTTTTGCAAGAGAAATAGTCAGGCTGTTTTCTGTTACACATTGAATCATATCAATTTCGGCCGTCTTAGAAAATGTATATTTGTAGTTTGCAGTCATTGTTGACTGTCGCAGAAGACAGACAAATCTAGTTCAGACAGAGTAAGCTGAAACACGGTAAGGGAATGTAATAAGGGTGTTTATTAAGAAGACTCTGGCATCTGGCAGCCTTGGGTTGGGTTTGTAGCAGTGTAGTGTAGGTTAAACTCGGAGAACGCTGGGACTCGAAGGACTATCGGGTTACAGGGTGAGTGATCATATTAATGCCTGCAGGACATCTGCCCGTGTCTGTAACAGCAGTGCGTATTCAGTTTGGGGCCTGCAGATTTAATCTCAAGATGGCCGTGTCAAAGTAATCCGTGTTGAGACTTTTTTTTTGGTCCTCCAGAGCAGTGCAGTGCCCTGCTGCTGTGTGTGGGGGAATAGGGCCAACATCAGACAGACAGGAAGAAGGGTGATGCTGAGCAGGAGTACACTGTGGAGACTGGATACACAAAAAGGTCTAGGGCCCGCTATCTCCACCCTCAACACTCTGTCCTGAGTTCATTCATATGGAAAAGCCCATTGTCGGAGAGATTTGTTCTCTGAACAAAGAAAACAAAATGGAGGCAAAAACAGATAATCAGCAGAATAGGGCAATGGAGCGGAGAGGGAATTGAGGACATGACACATTCAGACTGAATAAGTCAGACACCCACAATTTGTAAGCAGGTCAAGAAGTCACGCCTGAGGCAGATCCAAGCAATCGTAGAAGAAAATATGAGGAAGACTTAGAAGAATACGTGAGGAGTTTTGTGGATGCATTCCGCATTACAACCTGAACATCCCCTGCTGCTACTAAAATATGTTGTTGTTCTGCCAAAAGATGTTCGCCTACGCTGATTTGAAATGCATCTCATGTAGGGTTTGATGGTGGATGTTTGCACTGTACCCATGAAATAGCCTCCTGAAATGGTCTCGTCCTTTGATTTGCAGCTAAACACCCTGATTTCCCACCTGGGTGTCTGTGGGTTTGCAAGTGTGTGTGCGTGTGTGTATGTATGTATGTGTGTGTGTGTGTGCAGGAGTGTGTATGTGCATGGGGGATAGGGTATCAGTGTTTTTCTTGGCCAAAGAAGCCATTGGATCTTGTGACAAACCTTTTCCCCACTTATCACTTTCAAGAAAGACAGCCCCTTCCCTCCTGTTCAGGTGCCCCCCTCCCTACTCATCTTCTGGGGAAGTCTCTATCTATAGATGGTGCTGCTGGTGTACTGTAGCTTGGGTGCTGTGTGGTTTCACCTTGCTTCCTTGGATTGCTTGGCCGCCAGTGCGCTGGATTCTTTGGGCTGTACTCAAGTTGGTGAAGAGTTAGTGGGGAGAGAGGGAGAAGGAACGAGAGCACTTTAACGAACGAGTGTGGCGACATGAGACTGAGGGCTCTACTTTACGGGCGCACATCTCTCCGGCGATAGGGATCTCCGCCACGATAAATCTTCCTTAAATGCTGTCAGAGGCAGGGTAGGGGAGAGGGGGGCAAACAGGCTCACTGTGCCTACCACCTCACCACCTCTCTAGCGAATGCACACACACACATTCATATATGCACACACACACACACACACACACACACACACACACACACTACTGTCATGCTGAC
This sequence comes from Setipinna tenuifilis, assembly GCA_030347295.1. Taxonomy (NCBI): domain Eukaryota; kingdom Metazoa; phylum Chordata; class Actinopteri; order Clupeiformes; family Engraulidae; genus Setipinna; species Setipinna tenuifilis. The sequence continues at coordinate 31,348,789 of CM059278.1, forward strand.
GTTCATGCAGAGAGAAACACAGACACACATACACAAATGCATGCATGTGTGAAATGGAGATATCACAACGCCTTGTTCCCAGCACTTGTAAATAGTTCATTACAAGCTCAGTTATCTTAAAGACACACACACATGCACACACACATGCACACACACAAATATGCACACATAAATACACACATGCTGTGCCTTGTTTGCATTGCGGGGCCTGGGAATCCAAGCTCATGGAGTAAAAAAAGACAGCAAGATTTACTTCATTTTAAGGAGCTGACAGCTTTGTGACCCTAAGATATGTGGGCGGCCTACGGCTTGGGTTCCCTGTGTGTGTTACACGAGCCCATGTCGAGCTTGACGGAGAGGGCCACATGTGGCGATGCTTGATCATCGCTACCTGGTGGGGCTTGGAAAACATGATTTGGGGTGATTGGTATCTGTCTGAACTGAAGCACTTTTTTCTTATATTTACTTATATTTACAAATTATAATACAAACTAGAAACCACTCGGAAAGCACTTGTCCTCATTATAGACTGTATATTATGAATATATATTATATATAGTCAAGGGTCCTCATGCTGGTATTTGACTACAATTTTATTTATTTAAGAATTTAAGAATAAATAAAATGTATTTTTGGTATGTTCTTTTTTGTAATGCCTAGGTGCATTGTAATTTTTCCTGGTGGGGTAATAAATTTGACTTGACTTGACTTGAGAGCACAGACGTCCGTCAAGGCAGCTTGTCTGCCCCATGAGCTATTCAACTGAAGAATCCTTTTAGAAACCCCTGTATCCAGACGGTGATCCGGATCAGCACTAAAATCTAATCATTTTTTTATTGGCCCATGTTCAACCTTCACAAAAAAGTTTATGCAAATCCATTAATAACTTTTTGCATACATTTGCACAAACACACAAACAGACATACAGACAAACAAACCAATGCTGGTGTTTGGTCACATTGAACTTCTTTGTTGAGATGAGCTACCCTAGCCAAATTAGATACAACTGTACTATCTAACTAACTCTACTTCTGACCCTAACCTCAACCCCAACTTTCCTCAACGGCACTTGCACTGAAGCCCAACTCCACAAGTACCCCAATTTGGCAGAACATCGGCAAAAGGCGTAAACTCCCTGGCGGAGGTACAAATTGTGTTGATGCAGCTTTTGCAGCTCTGTATGGTGGCGGAGCAGGAAAGTTCCCCGTTAAGAATTTGGCTAAGCAGTGCCCTGAAAAGGTGTGGTGGGGATTTTTTTTTAAGCTGGAAGCTGTCTTTGTGATAAATTTAAATAGATGCAGACTCCTCGTGACTATTTTTTTGAATGAATAACGCCTGATTTTTTACTCCAGAAGTCCTTTTGGGCCCTTGCAGAACAGCACTTTAGCACTTCTTCCTGGTAGACTACTCTTGTACAAAAATTCCATTAATGTTGACAACTTTCTTCCCAACAAACTTGCAGAAAAAAAAGAAAAAGTCAGCAGACGACGAGACGGGGAGTGGTTGAAACCTACACATTGAAATTCAGTGCGTAATGCCTGTAATGGGAAAAGGTAGTCAGTTGTGTGGATCTAAACTCTGCAAAAAATGTTTTGGGAAGAAGCCTGCTGCACTCAGCTTTTCACACTGCACACACACACTATACTACTCGCTTTCCTGTCTCTGGCTTTAGGCAGGTAGATGCGGGTTCTTTACTGATTACATTGTGCATTCTGCAGCTAAGGTTGTCTGGGGGCACTGGGGGAGTTGATGGAGTTAAAGTGGTGGGCGGGGGGTGGGTGGGTATGGGGATTGATGTCCAGCTTGAGAGGATGTGTCGTGGAGCCATAAGCGCGCTTTTAGCCGTGGCCTTTTAATGCTAACACCGTCCCCGCGGCCCTCCACACATTATGCACGTCCCAGTGCACTTTGTTCTTTGAAGCTAAGGCCCAGCCCGGCTCTTCTAGCTTGCCTCTGCTCTGCTCTGCTCTGGCGTCCTTTGAAGGGAATGAGAGGTGAAAATCTGCCAAGCGGAGGGGCTTAACTGGCCTCCCCGTAGCCAGCGAGAGCAGCAGTTTTAGCTCCGCGCTCTAGGAAGTCACAGAATAGCAAATATTTACCCAGTCGTCTGTGTCACATCATGGGGCTCGGCGCGAATTTTGCGCTCCAGTTGCAAATCTGACGGCCGATCAATAATGTCTTTAATGTTGTCTTTCAAAGGAATCTAGTGCTACAATATGGGGTGGCTAGTTTACTGAATGGACTGGTAAGATGCTTATTACACTTCAGAGCCTCTCTGATCAAAGGCAGGCTAAGGCAGGGCATTCATGCAGTGATTGGGCTAATTAATGGAGGAAAGCTGACTTATCATTAAAGTGACATGGTTCCTCACACACACACACACACACACACACACACATATATATATAAAATCATTAAAGTGACATGGTTCCTCACTCATATAGATGGTAGTGTAACAGTGTAACAGAGGTCATCTCCCTTCTCCCACATTCACTCTGCGTTGTGTGATATAAATGATGGAAGCCTCCACCCAGTTTTTGCTCAAGGTACTTTAATTCATTTTTAAAGCACAAATGTAAATTTTAACAGTAACGGTATTTACACTATCCAACCCAGTTTTTGATACTTTTATTGTTGATGAAATGAAATGAAAACAAAACAAAAACATATCAGGCACGGGGCGAGCCAGGCACATCACAGCTCCTCTGCCTCAGGACATTCGTAGAAGAGGCAGGTTAAGGGGTGACATGGAGGGTAAGGGTCACGGCGTCGGGAAAACCACACCCCCCGTGTTACTGTCCCCCCCTGAAGATGAGCAAGAAAAGATACACACACATGTACACAAGAATATACATGTGAGCTCTGAAATGAACACGAGTGAAGATGGTCAGGGAAACCCTACATGAGCAAGAAAAAAAGCTATACAAAGCTACACAAGAATATGCATGTGAATAACAGGAGCTTTAAAAAGGAACATGAGTGGGGAAACCCTAACCTGTTCAACCCATTCCTGCTACACTAGCATTTTGAGCCTGGCTGGCATGTTTGGGTGGCATTCCCCCAAGCATAGCATAGCAGTGCTCACCAACAGAGGCAGCATAGGCAGAGGTTTCTGCTAGCTTGCATTAGCACATTGTGCTGTGTAATTTGTTAGTGGTGCATGAGAGATCCTAAAATAGATATGGCGGCTAGCACTGGGGAGAATGGGGCACACACGCTGCGTAAACTGTGGAGGAGGAAATGAAACGGAAATGTTTTCTTATGAGATGCTCTTTTTTGTTATAAAATATTTGAACAAAGATACATGTCTGTTAATGTATCTCACTTATAGACACACACACACACACACACACACATTACCTTATTTAACACTCACAGAAACAAACAACCTCGCCAAAAGCAATGAAGGTAGATACAGTGCATAGCAACAACTGCTAAACCAAACCTACACACACACACACACACACACACACACACACACACACACACACACACACACACACACACACACACACACAGCAGAGTGTGGTGCCGCATTGGGGCAGACCCCAGGCATCTCTGCAGCAAGCTATTGTGCAGTAGCGTCTCTTCTTACCAGCCTGCAAACCCCCCGTCTCTCTCTGTGCTGCTTACCTCAGTACCACTGTGTGTGTGTGTTTGTGTGTGTGTGTTTTTGTGTGTGTGTGTGTGTGTGTGTGTGTGTGTGTGTGTGTTTGTGTGTGTTTGTGTGTGCTTATGTGTGTGCGTATCTGTCTCCTTACCACCCCTCAGCCCCCTAGCCTGCCTCAGTGCTGTTTACCTCAGTACCTCGGTGTGTGTCTTTCTGTGTGTGCGTGTGTGTGTGTGTGTGTGTGTGTGTGCGTGCGCGCGTGCGTGTGTGTGCATGTGTGCATATGTACATGTGTGTGTGTGCATGTGTCTTTCTGTGTGTGTGCGTGTGTACATCAGTGTGTATGTATGTGTGTCTTTCTGTGTGTGTGTGTGTGTGTGTGTGTGTGTGTGTGTGTGTGTGTGTGTGTGTGTGTGTGTGTGTATGTGTGTGTGCATGTGTATGTGTATATATCTGTCTTTCTGTGTGTGTGTATGTGCGCGTGTGTACCTCACTGTGTATGTAAGTCTGTGTCTTTCTGTGTGTGCGTGTGTGTATTTGTGTGTGTGTGTGTGTGTGTGTGTGTGTGTGTGTGTGTGTGTGTGTGTGTGTGTGTGTGTGTGTTGCCTCGGTGCCAGCGGAGCTCTGTGTAGCCAGCTCCTCCTGGCTGCCATGGCCAAGGCTGAGCACACACACCTCGCTGGTCAGCTCACAGGCATGCTCCAGATTTTAAGTAGGTTACAGAAACCAGTAACCCACCCCTATTCATCTCCTCACTGGGCCTCATCACACACACAGGCGCTTTCTCCAGTGCGTTTGGAAATACACGCTGGGAATAAATTTTAGATAAGAAAAAAAAACACTCAGAGAGTGCAGACCTCCGCCAAGCAGTTCAATCACCCCCACCCCCTCTTTTTTATTTCGTCAATAGGATTCCCCATGGTCATTTATCGATTTTTTTTTTGTGACGTAACCACTGAACTGATTTTTACCAAAAAAAGAATCACCTTGAGGCAGTGAAGCTTGCAGTAGGGTATACTAAGCTTGGGGATAGGGTATACTAAGTTGGTTCACCTGGTGTAGTCTGGGTATTGTGTGTCTATGTGTGGGATCATTTTCAAAAAGTCTATCTGTAGAAGGATCAGATGGGAAGGTAGACTGATAAATTTCACAGTTCAGTTTTGATGAATTTTCTGAAAATATTGTTGTTTTTTGCATTTGCTTTTGCATTTGGGTTAATTAGATGTTATTTATTAATACAACCCAAGTGTAATTCGACTGACTAGAGCGAAGCCTGGGCAGGCCTACTGTGTGTTCCACAGACTTGTGGCTTGTCAGTGTTTTTAGCAGTGAAGTGGCCAACAGTTGGAGTTGTGTTGGAGCTGTGTTGGAGTTGCGGCATGTAGTGAAGTGTGGATTTTCAAACATTTGTTTTTCTTCATGTATGTCTGTGTAAGCATGTATGGGCTAAACTCAGCCTCAGGAACCACAGTGGACTGATGCAGCCGTGTTGTGTGAGAGGGGGCGTGGCTACTGTGCCCAGAGTGGCAATTGACGCTTGTTTTACCCATATATATTTGCCATTTTTTGTTCTGACAACATGGAATTTGGCACTGCACTTATCCTTGGCAGTGGCAAGACACCTAGCAAATTTGAGCTCAGTGGAATGAATGGTTGGTTCGAGAGTATGCATGTTAGCAAGTGTTAGATCGTGAACTAGTGAATCAGGCGCCTGTTGAAGTTGCAAAAACAAGTCCAGTAATTGTGGGCCTTTGAGCTGCCTTGCCTGCCCGCTCACTGGCTCCTGATGTCGGGAAGTGAAGAGGCACTGATTGGTTTTCCCCTGAGCTCTGCAGGCCCACAGGGATCCGGGTTAGGCAGCCTGTGCTGTGTGTGTGTGTGTGTGTGTGTGTGTGTGTGTGTGTGTGTGTGTGTGTGTGTTTCTGTGTGTGTGTGTGTTTGTGTGTATGTGTGTGTGTGTGTGTTTTTGTGTGTGTGTTTGTGTGTTTGTGTGTGTGTTTGTGTGTGTGTGTGTGTGTGTGTGTTTTTGTGTGTGTGTTTGTGTGTGTGTGTGTCTGTGTGTCTGTGTGTCTGTGTGTTAGGATGCCTGTGCTACATCAAAGCTGCTAAGAGTTTGTTTTGTTAGTTCATTATTTCTGTTTTTTTTAAACCTCAGCGCTGTGATCAATTACCTCGGCTGTGTTTTGTAGTGTAAATTGCCTGGAGGATGTTAGGTTAACTGCTAGCACCCTTTACTTTAATACATAGCTTTTTCATGTGTGAGATAGAGGGAAAGAAACACATGCGTTTAAGTAAGACACTTTAGTGTGAGGATGAAAGAGCTTAGACAAATAGCTGTAATAAATCCCTCTACATTGGGAAGACTCAAGCAATCATTAGCACTCATGGTGCTGCATAGTAAATAGGAAGGGCTGGAAGGTCATATAGGGATACGTAAGCATCATTAGAAATGATGAGTATTATTACTAGTGGTAGTTCTGTGTGAAACAGGTGTGTATGTTTGTGTTTATGAGCACCAGCGAAAACTGCGACGTGTCCTAAATATGTTTCAGATCTCATTAATAACACAGACTACTAATAATAATTATCTTAAATGTCTTAAATGTCTTAAGGTGCTCTTTTTGTATGTGAGTGTGTGTGTGTGTGTGTGTGTGTGCGTGTGTGTGTGTGTATGTGTGTGTGTGCGTGTGTGTGTGTGTTGCCTCTCCATGCATGACGTTCCTGACAGAAAAATAAAGTTCTTTGATTTGATTGATTGATGGAAGATCAGATATCGAAAGACAAAACATTATTTACAGCAATTTCCCACAGGATGTGGTAGTCAGCAGTCACACTGGTCTGTCGAGTTTTTTTCGGAATAGGAAAAAGTATAAAAAATAGCACTTACGTAGGGGGCAGGAATATATATTCTCTGGGCATGCATGGGTAGGCAGGTATGCCCATCGCCATCTGCCTCTTGAGGGCAGGAAGGCAGGAGGGGGAGGCCCACTCTGGGTATATCTGGGCATAGTTCACTGCCTGGGTGAGGCGCGTGTGTGTGTGTATGTGTGGTTGTGTGTGTGTGTGTGTGTGTTGCATGCCTGTGTGTGTGTGTGTGTGTGTGTGTGTGTGTGTGTGTGTGTGTGTGTGTGTGTGTGTGTGTGTGTGTGTGTGTGTGTTGCATGCCTGTGTGTATGTGTAAGTGTGTGTGTGTGCGTGCGCTCGTGTGTGTGTGTGTCTGAGGCAGACACACAGACGAGAGATGAAGGATTGATTTATGGCTGCTGTGGCCCCACTCCGCTGTGGTGCTGCCTGTGTGTGTGTGTGTGTGTGTGTGTGTGTGTGTGTGTGTGTGTGTGTGTGTGTGTGTGTGTGTGTGTGTGTTTCTGTGGCGCTGCCTGTGGTAACCTTCTGTTTTATCTGTGACAGGATGACGAGGTGGTGCTCCAGTGTGTCGCCTGCATCCACAAGGAGAACCGCAAGTTCTGCCTCACCGCCGAGGGGCTGGGGAATCGCCTCTGCTATTTGGAGCCCACCTCCGAGGCTAAGGTAAGAGGCTACTGCAACTCATATCCTGCTATAAGACTTATAGCTCACCTTACTTATCTGTCTCCTTAACACCCCTCACCTTCTCACCTCCTCACCTCCTCACCTCCGAGGCTAAGGTAAGGGGCTATTGCAACTCCTATACCCTGCTATATGCCTCACCTTAACAACCCCACCCCAACACCTCCTCACCTCAACAATCCCCAACGTCGACATCTCCTCACATCAACACAGTCAACCTCAACACTTCGCTACCTCAACACCTTCTTACCTCAACAACCCTCAACCTCAACACTTCCCTACCCCTTACCCCCACCTCAAGAACCACTGACCTCAACAACCCTCAACCTTAACACTTCACTACCTCACCTTACCCCCCTTATCCTTCACCTCCATGGCCATGTAAGGGCAAGCCCTACACCTATCATATCCATCCCTACACTTTACCATCATATCCATTATACCTCACTTAAACTTCCATCCCCACACCCTACCATCATACCCATTATACTCTACCCTGGACTTCCCTCAACACCCCACCCCACCCACCGCCCACCTCAGAGTGTGAGGTCAGGTCTTGTCAGGATACCCTTCCCCCTCCAAACACAATATCATACCCCAATATCCAACCCCTTCTAAACCCAAAAAGGGTTTTCAAGTAGATTTACAGCTACAGTTTCTCTGTAATAAGTGTTTCTTTAAAAATAATAACCCTTATTTTATCAGGACATGACTGCTAGAGCTTGCCTCAAAGGGAAACATGTCAGCATGTCCCTCAGAGAAAAAATAAGCTGGTTTTGTGGTATTGTGGACAAACAGGTGTGTCTTCACCACTCTCTCCCCACTGGCATGCTGCTTGCCGTGCTGAAAAAGTTTTATAGTCAGTGAGCACCTTAATAGGTGCACATTCACTTTTCACCTCAGGTAATTTACCCTGACGTGCTGTCATCATCCAGGTACAGGAGGCTTAGAGAGCACACAGCGGCCCAGGAGGCCATCGGTGCGGAAAGTTCTGGAGAGGAAGCAGACTACTTAGGACAGATATCCTCCTTTATAATAGTGTAACAGATGCTGATAGACTACAAGTCGGTTTCCTCCAGAGTGGTGGAAAGATGTACACAGAGTTTAAATTGGGCCGGAGCCCTCCGGAGCTCAGCTCTACCTCCGCCTCCTCACCTTGACAATACAGGCAGCCAGAGATGAGCTTCCCTCTGCTACTGTATTTATATATATATTATTTATTTATACTTATATTTATATTTATATAGTAATACAATATACTAAAACAGAGTGAGATACAAATTGTAAAACGGAGGATGGTAAGATATTGACCACTGTGAGTAAATAAGGGCTCCCCGCTCCTTACAAAAGCCAATTTCACCACTGGATGTGCACAAACCAACCCTGAGCCCAGCCAAGCCAGTCACACCAACCCAGTCCCACCAATCCAGTCACACCAGACGCCACAGCCTTTCTGTCAGCACCTAACCTTGTGCTCTGCTGTCACATCTTCGCCCCGTGCTCAAGAAGGCTGCAGTTTATTTTTTGCTTCAATGGATTGTTGGTATGGTCTGGCTCCCTGACAGTGATGTCTGGATGGAAACTCCCACACACACACGTGTGTGTGTGTGTGTGTGTGTGTGTGTGTGTGTGTGTGTGTGTGTGTGTGTGTGTGTGTGTAAATGTGATGGTATGATCTGTCTCTCTGACCATGATGTGTCGCCTGGATGGAAACTCTCACACATGTGTGTGTGTGTGTGTGTGTGTGTGTGTGTGTGTGTGTGAATGCGATGGTATGATCTGTCTCTCTGGCCGTGATGTGTAGCCTGGATGGAAACTCTCACACACATGTTTGTGTGTGTGTGTGTGTGTGTGTTTGTGTGTGTGTGTGTGTGTATGTGTGTGTGTGTGAATGTGATGGTATGATCTGTCTCTCTGGCAGTGATGTGTAGCCTGGATAGAAAGCCCCCCCAGTGATTTTAGGGCCTCCTTGATGAGCTGGAGGGGAGTAGTGCAGGGATGTAGCCAGCTTGTTAGGGTGCTGGGTCATTTCCTCCCAAACGGGCACTTGATGATATCAGGCAGGATGGAAAAGGTGTGTGTGTGTGTGTATGTCTGTGTGTGTGGGTGTGTGTCTGTGTGTGTCTGTGTGTGTGTGTGTGTGTTTCCTGTACTAATTCAAAACAGCATACAGCATAAAACAGCGTACAACTGCTAGTATATGATATATACTGTGTAGTAGGCTATAGTATACAGTATAAATAGTAAGTTGTTCAAAAAAACATGGTTCTTCATAGGCGAAAGGAATTCAGGAACAGTGTTTTTTTTTGTTTCTCCAAATCTGAACCATGCAGTTGCTTTCGCTTTCCCCTCAAGTCCTCTCTAGTCCTTCACCTCAGATAAACCCTCTTAATGAGACATGCTGTTTTATGACTGAGCTCCCTCCACCAGATAGAAAGCGCTCATGGAAGTAGATCAAAGATCACCTGATTGCTACAGTCCTCCCACTGCCAGCTCCATGGCTTACACTGCTGGGAACAGAAAGAGAGAGAGGGGGGGGGGGTGGAGAGAGAGAGAGAGGGAGATAGGGAGGGAGGGAGGGAAAAGAGAGAGAGGGAGGGAGAGAGAGGGAATGAGGAAGAGAGAGAGTGGGAGAGAGAGGGAGGGAGGGAGAGATAGAGATGGAGGGAGAGAGTGGGAAAGAGAAAGGGGGAAGATAGATAGATAGATAGATATAGATAGATAAATAGATAGATAGATAGATAGATAGATAGATAGATAGAGCGATAGACAGGGAGAGAAACAGCGAGAGAGAGAGACGGGAACAGACAGAGAGAGCAAGAGGGGAAGAGAGAAAGGGAGATAGAGAGATAGATAGAGAGATAGACAGGGAGAGAACGAGTGGGGGGGGGGGGCAGATAGAGAGAGCAAGAGGGGAAGAGAGAAATAGAGATCAAAATTGAATGGATCTCGGGACACAGCTTTAGTGCCATGGTAACTGCATGCTCTAGGAGGCACTGGCCTATTAGTTCAGCTCTCAGTAACCAGGGGAATGATAGAGAGATGGAGAGAGTGATAGATTAAAGAAGAAGAGAGTAGAGGAGGGGATCTGGTAACCAGGGGAATGATAGAGAGATGGAGAGAGTGATAGATTAAAGAAGACGAGAGTAGAGGAGGGAATCTAGTAACCAGGGAATGATAGAGATAATGATGGAGTGATAGATTAGAGAAGAAGGGAGGAAAGGAATGTATCCAGTAATCAGGGGAATGATCGAAAGAGAGAGAAAGAAAGAGAGAGAGGGATTAAGGAGGAAAGCCGCAAAGGAGTGTTCCCAGTAACAAGGGAAATGAGAGAGGGAATGAGAGAAAGATTAAATAGAGAGGAAAAGAGAGTGGAGAAGCGCACTTATGTGGTAATATAAGTTCAGCTTTCCTCTTTGGGCCTCCATTTAAGAGTATGATACCTCCAAACGTTACTCTGTGGTAAAGTCAATGTTGGTTAAGTCAGTGTAGTATTGAATACACCCAGACAGTTATTACACATATATTACTGTATAGTAAACAAGGTATTTATTAAATCAATTATAAATGCAATATGAAAGGATGTAACATTGTCCACAAAATTATAGAAAGCTATGGAGAGTTTTAAAAAGTATAATAGTTGTTTTTTAATTTATTATTCGTACATGGAAAGTGCAATGTAAACAAATTGACTTGACCTACAGTATTCAGTGTCAAACAGTGTTTGGCTCCTGAGGCCAGGTGGCTTTTAAGGATTGCTTGCTCAGGGATGTTGCCTGGTTGCCAGGATGGTTCTTTTAAAAAGTGACCTTTTTATGTTATGTAAATCATCAGCTGATGGTCAAGAGCACCCTATTCATAGGATATGGACATTCCTTTGGGTTTTGAATGACTTTCAATAGGGAGACCATGCTGGCTGGTATATGTGTCATTGTGATCAGCCTGCATGACATCAGGGGGTTAATGACACGTGTCTGTCTTATACAGTCATATAGAAAGCAGAAGCCTCATTACATCCATCAATGAGGGCTCATGTGAAAGAAGATGAGCACGAGTCTGAACCTTACATTTAACTGTGGCCCAAGAAGCTTCACAGCAGCCTGTATTATGACACAAAATCCCTTAATTAATGTACATCGTGTTACAATCTTAAGTACATTTTTACAAGCAAGCGTGATGGCAAATTGTGTTATATAAGCTGTGCTCCGACATGCTGAGATGATGAGACCATGGAGAAAAGACAGATTTTTTGGCTGAAATGTGTGAGGAGTCAAAGCTGGTTTAGCTTATGGGAGGAAGAGATGGAGGGCCATTATGCTAATGCCTGTCATGATTATTATCCATAATGAAACCAAGTTATTTTCCATAATTGTGCTATTTGCCAGCGCACAGTGCCACACTGTGTCAGAGTTAAGTCATCTGTGCTGCGAGCCGCTCCTAAATGATTACCGGCAATCAGGAGCGAATGGATGAAACCTTGCGGAGGGGAGCCCCCTTTCTTCTCTAATTGCGAGGCTAAAACACTTCGTCATCCGGAGCCCAGGGCAGGCTCACACATTTGGGAAGACTCACTCACTTTCTCGGTCAAAAAATTCTAAAAATTCAGAAGCAGGTCGACTGGCTACACTGTGAAGAATATTTAGCAGTAATCTCAAACCCGTCATGCTGTGTTGTTGATTGCTTTGTCATATGGTTTGTAAATGTGTGTGTAGTCAATGTGCAATGTAATGTGTAACTTCACACTACATATTGACATAACCCAGTTAAAACCACATGATGGTTTGAGTTCAGGCCAAAACAGAATAAAATATCTAGTAAACAAAAAACATCATTTCTGGAGCAAGATGGGCCCTCGACAAGTCTCAAATCATAGGAGGAGGGCTCACACATTTGTAATTTAAATAGGCGCTAAACCAAAAAAACGGAAGAAATCCAAGACATAAAGGAGAGATCCACACTCTTCAGTCCCTTTTAACCTCTCGCCTAACACCTCACCTTTATTCTCTTTACAAGCTAACAAATAAATAAATAAACAACCCTCCTAAGAAATAAGCAAATAAACAAATAAACCCATAAACAAGTAAAGGCTTGTGTGAGCTTGTGTCATGTTCCAGCTCCTCTCCTCTTTATCAGACGTGTTGTTGCAGAGCTTTGAGAATGACAGACATCAATCATCATGCCCTACAGTGATTACCCCCCCTCCCCCGGCATAACTCTGGCTTTATTGTGCCTCCCTTATTATTATTATTTTTATTATTATTATTATTATTATGGGGATTGTTGTCAACGGGCGCTAATTGGATTTAGCTCGTCTTATAATCATAATCCATTAGCATTGTTTCCATTCCGCTAATTTCCCAACGACTGGGCGGATAAACACGAGGCGCGTGAGGAAGGGAAGCAGTCAGGGGAAACAAATATGAGTGGAGGAGGAGGGAGGAGGGAGGAGGAGAGGAGGGAGGGGGGGAAGGAAAGTGAAGAGGAGGAGAAGGACAGAGGAAGAGATTGGGATGGAAAGAAAGTGGTAGAAAAAATGTAATAAGACTTGGCAAGATGACAGAGGACGGGGAGTGAGGAAGAAAGAGAAAGAGACAGCCACGGAGAGAGAATGAAAGAAGATAAAGCTAGACGGAGAAATAAAAGAAGAGAGAAAGAGGAAGGCAGAGAGATTTACGGAAATGAAAAATTGAGAGACAACAAAGAAACGATAAACCGAGATGCAAAGATGTTTGGCTCCTAGAAAAAGTAGGAGATTGAAAGGGCAGACAGTCAAGGTAAGAACATCAGCAGACACAGGCATAAGACAGAGTAAGACAGAGCTGGACGGATGAGATGGACAGATAGCTGATAAAAAGGGAATCTCAGACAGAGACAGAACACAGGACCCTGTCAAAGGCAGAGAGGTAAGCGGAGCATGTGTCAGATGTTATGACACTGACTGCAGACCTTTTCCAGGACCTCGTCATCCTCTTATCAGCTCAAACAAGCAGACAGTGACAATCGGCAGACACAAACAGACTAAAACACAGACACAGACACACAGACACGCACACACACACACAGACACGCACACACACACACAGACACACAGACACACACACACACACACACACACACACACAAACCCACAAACAATAAGTAGAGATTGAAACAGAGACAAATAATTTATCCCTCCACCAGACAGAGAGACAGACATTGATAAAGGGAGCAAGGCACACTCAGGCAAAAAACAAACAGCCCAGAAGTTCTTCATAGATAGAAATAGAAAACAAATAAAGAGAGCGAGAGAGGACGTGAAAAAGATAAAGAGGGAGAGGGAGGAGAGCTAGAGGGAGAGAGGGAGGGAGAGAGAGAGAGAGAATGAGAAAGAGAGAGATAGCGAGAGAGACAGACAGACAGACAGTCGGACAGACAGACAAATTATAACATGAGTGGCATGCTGTGGTATTGTCTGTAGGCCTAACCCATGCAAAACCTCATTCAACACCCCCCCCCCCAAAAAAAAAAAAACACCACCACTACACCCCACCCCCCCAGGCCCAGGCCCAGTCCTCCTCAGCCTCACCCGCCCCCCCAATCCCTCCTCAGCTCTCTCCTTCTGTTCCTTGCGAGGGGGTGGAGGGGTTAGCAGCCATGCCCCCCCTCCTCTTCTCCAGTGCATCTGATGGTAATTACTCCAGACAGGAATGATGCATGACCTCTCCGCCTGCCACTGTGTCTCCATTGGCTTTTATTTGTATGAAAAACATCTCTCCCCAGGGAAACGGATGAACACACACAAACACAGGTTCACACCACACACACACACACACACACACACACAGAGTGACACACATTCTCTGTTACACATGCACACACAAATTTCAAACACACACACACATACACATGGACACACAATTTCAGACACACATAATCACAGATATTGAATGAAACTCATGCAAACACATATGCAAGGACATGCGCAAGGACACAATACACACAGAAAGATAGATAAGGGGGAGGGGGGAGTGACTGAAACAGACTGACATACAGACACACACAAAACTCACACAAACTCATACAGACACAGACAGACACACACACACACACACACACACACACACACACACACATACAAGAGCACCCCCTCCTTACTCACACACTCACTCACAGGTACTTGCTTACACCTTGGGAGGATGTGAAGGTGTAAGCAAGAATGATAACAATGCCTTGCATCACTGCAAATCAGTGCTGCCTGCTTGTCACTTAACAGCATCCTAAAAGGAGTTTCAAAGACAAGGGCAAAACAACCCAGTGTCTGCCCTGCCAATTAATCTGGGCAACTTGTGATTATTCATTAATTCCCCCTACTACACACAGTCTGCCAAGGGACATTAACATTATGACAGTAAACAGATTTTTTTTATAGGTTTGCAAATTACCGAACACACTTAGACACGCAGACAGGACATGGCACACAAGTTAGCAGCCTATCAGAAGAGCCAATGTCAGGCCCTTCAGTGTCATCCCATTAAATACACAAATTATTATTATTTTTTTTTTAATGTAGGTATGCCACTCCGCACTCCTGTTGCAGGATATGTAGAGAAATTGTTTGAGCACTGTGGTTATGGGTTGGCTAACAAGGCAGCACAACAGAGGCATAGACTACAGTACAGGAAACACAAATCAGTCCTGTGCAGTGAGTTGCTTTTGGTGGGAGCTTCAGCTGGGAATGTATAAATGTGAATGTAAAAAACAGATTTCCTGCTTCTGGAATCCATATGTATTGTGTGTCTTTGCATGGGGTGGCTTGGTGAAAGCCACTGAGTTGATTGATTAACTGATTGGTTGGTGGATTAGTTGATCAATGGATTGATCGATTGATAGACGATTTTAAGTGAAAGTCTCTATGCAAAAAAATGGATCAATAGATTTGTTGATTGATTGGAGGATTGATCAATTGATTTATTGATCGCTTCATTGGTTGGTCCATTGATTGATTAATTGATTGAATGAGAGGTCATCTGTTGTCAGCAGTCGGATAGTTAAAGTGCAGCATAGCCTGAGTGACGACCTCCTGAGGGACATCTAATCTATTTGAGGTCCTCATGCGGTCCTAAGGGAACATTCAGATTGCATGTGGTAGCCGCACCGCTTGTATGCTGAACCCCCTGGGCTTCCACTGCTTCCCCAGAGCAGTTTGCCACTGCCGTGGAGCAGTGCAGAAAGTGTGGCGTTCTCACAACCATGCCTCTGCTGCACTACTGCTTGCCACAGTCAGAGTTCAACTTGGTTCAACTTTGACAGAAAAATGTATGATATTAACTCATACAAAAATTGTAATTGTTTTAAAATCCCCGCCTACAATCAGCAGGCGACCCTTGGCATCAGCAGTGGGCACAACACAACCGTAAGCAGAGCAGAAAGCAAAGCAGCACACCGCTGGTGATGTGAAAGCATGTAAGGGGTCCGACTGACACTGCGGTCGTAAAACAGACAGAAGGGGCGAGGACACGTCAGCGTAAAGCTGTCTACCCCCTGCAGTAATATGTCCCAGGAGAATGAAGACACACACACACACGCACGTCACACACACACATACACACATTACACACACACACACACGTCACATGCACACAGACACACACACGTCACATGCACACTGCACACATACACATCACACACACACACACACACACACACACACACACACACACACACACACACACGTCTCACACACACACACAGGCACACACACACACACACATGTGCATGCACGTCACACAGATATCACTATGATGTCACAGATGACGCAGGTAGCCTAGACTAAAACATGGGAGCAGAAATAAAGACAGCTATATTTACACGCGTGTGGCCAGAAATATCCTTGAATGACTCTAAAAGCAGTGGCCCCTGTGGATATGGCATATAAAAAGACTCACACACATCCACTCACGGACAAACACACACACACACACACACACACACAGCAGGAGAGGTGAGGGGGCGGGGATGTACCATCCTTGCACACAGAAAACATGCACACACAAAGAGCTGTACTCACACACAGACTAACACACACACACACACACTGCCTGTGTCAGCTGTGAGACTCAGATGTCAGGCGTTCTGCCCGGTAGCTCTGACATGAAAGCACCCTCTCCTACTGCTATACTCCATGCCACAGAGGTCAAAGGGCAAATGTGGAGCTGCCAATCACCTTCCAAAACTATATGAGTCAACATTACATGGCCTCAGAGACAGATAGTACACATTATTAGTAAATTACAATGAAACATATAGACAGACAGACAAAGAGGCAGACAGACAGACAGAAAGTCAGATAGATAGATAGATAGATAGATAGATAGACAGACAGACAGACAGACAGACAGACAGACAGACAGACAGACAGACAGACAGACATATGTGGGTCAGGATCCTAAAAGTTCATTCCGCCACAACCGCCACCAGTAGCTGAGACAAGTGTGGTGACATTGATCAGTCAGATGGTGACATCTTATAACTGTGACAGCAACAGCAGCAACTAGGCATCAGTTTTCACAAAAACAAGAGAGCTAAATTTGCATGAAACAGCTGGCTTTGAGAGCTTTGGGAAACACACACACACACATACACACACACACACACACACGTGCAGTCTCCTGGCGTCTACAGCCGTCTCGTTGGCAGTGCCCCCACCTTACACTCTTGACTCCCGATACATTGACATCTGTCACTGCAAATTAGGTCACCGTGTTTTCTTTTTTTTCTTCTTCGCAAGAGCGCCTCTGCCAAGGCTTTTTGCCCGGAGTGGTGGAACTCTTTTAGCGCAGAGCTTGCTGTGCTTACTGAAAAACAATGATTAAAATGCATGGCGGCATTGATTATGTTTTCAGGTTTATGCTGATGGTATTGATTTATGTAAAAATCCATGGCTGTAACCACAGGCTGTTGCATGCACAAGAGCTTGTTAGCATGCTAAATGTACGGCAGACACTCTGTTCCAGATGGGTTAAGGCCGCCACGCTTTTATCTGTACTGCCCTGGGCAATGCTTATATATTAAACATAAGACCTTCATCATTCATAAATTTGTACAGTAATTTCAGTTTCGTCATTGAACTGTCTTCCTGGAAAGCAAGTGATCGGTTTAATTAAAGAAAAGCATGAATTATGAATTGTTTTCATCAATGCCTCAAGATGATTAACAGAAGGGCAAAGACCATGCTGCTGTTAACCTGTACTCAGCATCTAAGTTTTTTGCTTTAGTGTTTGTGTGTGTGTGTGTGTGCGGGGAAGTGTGGGTCATTGTGTGTGTGTGTGTGTGTAAGTGTGTGTGTGTGTGTGTGTGTAATAGTGTACCCACACGGACACCAAACAAAGTGCTCCAGTTTACCTGGCTTACTTCCCCCGCGCTTCTCCTGAAAAAGAGGACACCTTCTTTGCCTAAGCTGGCTTCATCTGTCTTGTCCCAGGTCCTCCCTTCACCAGCCACCTCAAACTGTCAGGCCTCTGTGCCGTCCTGCTTGGCTGCGCTCCCATTTTTATTTTATTTTTTTATTTTATCCGGCTCCTCTCTCTCTCTCTCCTACTTCACGCAGCGACCCGCTCGATTCATTGACCCACCCCGGGGTTAAAAGTTCTGCTCATCTAATGATCCGACGAGGTTAAGGGATAATATGCCATATTGTCCTTCACTCTTAGAAAATAAAGTGAAGAGAAAGTTCTTCAAGGGCCCTGCAGGAACTTCTGGATAGAACTTTTTTAACATGAGGAATTTTCATTATTCCTTTTTTAACATTTCATTATTCCTGTAGATTGCCTTTTACAGCTCACGTATAAGACTTCATTTCGTTTCCTCTCAGAGAAATGTCCTCATAACCAAACGATACAGAGTAAAAGGTATTTGATCTAGGGCTGGGTGATTTTATGAGTGTGATAAGTAATTGCAGTGTAACTTCAGGTGATCAGCTTTGGGCATATTTACTCGATCACACATGGCAGACATGTGCGCAACACCTGACATTTGAAAGTTGGCAGTAGATATAGCTAAAGGGCAGACTGACCAAAAGTGTAAACCAGAGCAGAGAAAGTGATGTTGGACATAAATCATTTACGAAACTTTTGTCATTGTTGACAAAAAGAAGTTACACGTTAGTTGTGTGATACTAGTTTGGTTATAGCCAAAGCTTCGTGGAAAGAGTAAAACCAGTGTACAAGATATGCTGGCAGCCAGTGCTTTTAAAGACAGCCAATACAACGAACCATTTTAATTACTTAGAAGTACCATCGGAGTAACAACGCTGAAGCATGACAACGCAAGTTTAATCTGCACAGCCTGCAAGTTTGGCAGAATACTTAACAGCTAGTGCTAAATATAAAGGTTGACAGGGAGTGCCCCTGCCTTGACTCTTTCCCTGGGAGAAAAAAATCTTGCATATACAAAAAAATTAGTGATATGAATGGGCTATTAATTTCACTGCAATGTATATGCTGTTTGTTTATAGCCAAATCCTGCCATATATTGTGCGAAATAGCACAGCATAAGCTTTCCAATGGTGCTTGCCATCACTCGCTGTAATAAATGTTCTTAAGAAAATATTAAAATGAACATCAAATGACAATGTTCACATACTGCTCTGCATGCCCTGATTGTAGCAGCCATTGTTTTGACTGTATAGCGTACAAACTCATTATTTATTTAACAAACCCTAATTTAAACTTACATAATGTGGCTTACATCATATAAAGCATTCTTAACTTAAGGGGCAGCAGGTAACAGCACAGCAAAAATACCCCCCTTCCCCCTTCCTTAAGCTAGCTCATCACGCCCGTCATCCTTCGCTAGAGTCAAGCAGCCAATGAGAGTGATCCTCATTAGCGATGGGCCCGCCTGCCGATTCAACATGTTGAATCAGCCACACACCTGCCAGCAGACATCTTCCGCTATCGGCCACGCTTCCCAAACCTCTTACATTTGGCACAAAGACGCTCAAAGATGGCCCCGACACTATCAGACGTCGTACGCCAGGGTTGTGTGTGCTGTGCTTTTCTTTAGGCAGCAGTCTCTGAAGACGAGAGGCTTAATTAAAATGTCCGTTGTTCTACGGGGGCACGGGGAGTTTGCTGACCCTGCATGTCTGCTTATAGGAGACGGCATTAAATCAATACACACGTTCGGTGGGGCCGGATTTTTGCGTGGTGTTTATTGCACCTGAGAACTGGGGCTTCTCACAGGCTTTTAGTCAAATTGCATTCACGCGATATCGCTGAATTGAGGAGAATGCTTCCAAAAACAAAAAGTGCAATTCTTTCTCAATAACGACAGCCTGTACTCATTATGTGCATCCTTATGTGTTATAACCACACATTTAAAACGTGTGAGAACGACATGTCAACAGAGTCCGCCCGGGTGTATTGATTTTACAGAAACACCCATCAGATGACCTCGTTTATGGGACTGTTTCTGCGTCCAATCTGTCTCTTTAAATGTTGCCTGATGTTTTCTTTTGTCGAAGCGCGGCCTGTCTTCACCGCTGTATCATCCCATTAGAGCAACAGTTTGGAAGGGGCCAATAAATAAGCACTTACGGTGCCGCCTGGCTTCTTGAACATGATGGATTTGCATGAGAGGCATATGGAGTGGGACACCAAGACATCTGGGCTTTTATTTTCATCTTAGTCGGCAACTCTTGAAGAATGCAATAATCGGAATTGGTTTTAGAGTGCAATCAGTCACCACACTGGCTCTAAGTGTGTATATGCGTGTGTGTGTGTGTTTGTTTGTGTGTGTGTGTGTGTGCGCGCGTGTGTGTGTGTGTATGTGTGTGTGTTTGTGTGTGTGTGCGTGTAGGTGTTTGTGTGTGTGTGTGTGTGTGTGTACAGTATGTGTGTGTGTGAGTGTGTGTGTTTGTGTGTATGTGTGTGTGTGTGTGTGTGTGTGTGTGTGTGTGTCCATCCAATTTTACGTCTGTGGTCAGGATTGGGACTGAATTTATGAGATTATGCTTATGGGTGTTATCAGTATGCTGGAGATGAAACAGAATGCAGGAAATAGCGGGTAGCCAGGCAAGTGAGGCCCTGGACTAGGAAATGGCCATCTCCTGAGTGTAAGATGGATGGCGTTTTAAAACGTCTGTGCTGTGTTGCTGCATTTGCAGGTAAATTGAGTTTATATCAGATTATGTTTAGTGCAGCTTGCAGCCTCTAGACGAGCAGATGTTGCAAAGCACTTTTAGTTTCAAAGCAGTTTTATTTTCAAAATTTCTCCTATTTTTTTCTCCTTTTTTCTGCTGTTTCTGCTCATAACAGAACTCTGGAAGTATAGAAGTAAACTTCACACATCAGATAATAGGCATTTGTTTTGTGGTCAAATGATTGATGCCATTGCCACACTTTGGTCACTTAAGCAGGATCATTTAACATTAAGCACAATGGGTTGCCTCTGAAGCATACAGTACACTTGTGCAGCAACTGTGCTGCAGGTTAACATTTGCTCTTTATAGTACTTTCTTTGGTGGAAAAGGGTGCAGGCAAATTTAAAAGTAGTAGTTTTCACATTTATCGTACTGTATTACTGTTGGTTGGCTGAGGTAGGGTAGGTTTTTAATGGTGTAATTCAGCAGCCAGGAGGCCAATTAATAGCCTCTCAGTCCCCTTGTTTTATCTGCATGTAGTGTGACTTTCTGAATGCAGGAGGTCCATACATTATTACACATGTCCATTATGGATTCCTCTCTCCTCTCACTTCACAGTTTTATTTTTTTGGGCCAGAATACCCACTGGTGCCTTCAGAAGACATTATACTATCCTGCTATCCTGTGGTTGCATGTATTACTATTTAAAGAGTTTGAATATTTCATGCAAGAGCTTAACATCTCCGTCTCTTTTTGTTTTTTTCTTCCTTTCCCCTCTCACTATCTCTTAACTTTCCCCACCCTGTCTTCCTGCCTCTCTCTTCTTGCTCTCTCTCTCTCTCTCTCTCTCTCTCTCTCTCTCTCTCTCTCTCTCTCTCTCTCTCTCTGTCTCTCTCTCTCTCCTCCAGTATGTTCCTCCAGATCTATGCATCTGCAGCTTTGTGCTGGAGCAGTCTCTATCAGTGCGAGCCCTACAGGAAATGCTGGCCAAGACAGGACTCAACAATGAAGTGAGTACCGTCCACGTAGTCCCTATAATTCACACTGTCCTCATAGTTCATGCTGCACAGCATACACCAAGATCAATGCAGAGTACCCTGTGTGTGGATGCACATTATATAGTTTTATAGGCTGAACACATTGCTCACTGCCTGTAGATGCTGTTTGCTGCAGACTGATTGTTTATGTTTAACATGATACTTATCCTTAATCACAAACTTAAGTTGTGTATTAAGCATTATAAATACAGATATTGTGCAGACAACTGAATAACCATTGGTACCTGGGTGATAATGTCTGTTGACAGTGCATTTCCAGAATAGGCCAACAAAGTTACTCAGCGGTAAATTGAGTCAAATTAGAATTACTAATGGGAGAAACAAAAAAAATCAATGTATGATTTTCTGATGTGAATGTACATTTTGAGGCAGTTGTTTGCTATTCTCTGCTCTGCTGTTGTGTACCAATACTAAACCGGCCTGACATCAATAAGAGCTAAGAGAGCAATGGCTAGGGCTGAGCTAGGTACAGTACACTAAGCAATGCAACACAACCACTCT
Source organism: Setipinna tenuifilis (assembly GCA_030347295.1). Classification (NCBI taxonomy): domain Eukaryota; kingdom Metazoa; phylum Chordata; class Actinopteri; order Clupeiformes; family Engraulidae; genus Setipinna; species Setipinna tenuifilis. The sequence continues at coordinate 31,370,624 of CM059278.1, forward strand.
ATTCTACTCTATTTACCACAGGTTAAGACCAGCAGGTCTGATCATGCCAATGTCAACATCAGGTGTTATTTGCATGTAAATAGTTCGGTGAGCTAAATTCAAAATTCAATTTAATGTTGTTTTTTGGGGGAGTGTGTCATCTCCCTTTGCAGCTAATGAGGAGGTACTTTTCCATTCCTCTCCTAACTCTCAGTAAATCCATCACAGTCCCAGAAGGCACCAGCTACTTCTTTTAATCATTTTTTGGGGAGAAATCTAGATAAAAGGAGCGACCCTTTAATCCTGAATGATGGCCATAATCAGTGCAGCAACTGTCTGAGCAACTCTTTATCAGCACACCCTACTATTGAGTTCAAACAGTAATGCTCTTGTGTTATACTATTTATTCAACCAATTAATGTCCAGTATCTCACCTCATCATCTCACCATCCTTTCTCTTTCTTTCTTTCTTTCTTTCTTTCTTTCTTTCTTTCTTTCTTTCTTTCTTTCTTTCTTTCTCTCTCTAGCTCTCTCTTTTTTTTCTTTCGCTCACTTACTCACTCATTCAAGCCTCCCTTGGCTTTCCCACTCACAAGTGCAATCCAAGTCTCGCAACAAATGCAGTCTGGCTTGATCAAAGGCTGGCTAAACCTCTGTGGGAAAGTGAAGTGGTGGTACCAGTGCTGAGTCTCTTAGGCTGGTGCCTACTGTGTTTAGACGAGCTAAATGACTAATGGCATAATGGATTTCAAGAGGAATGGGAGCAAGTCAATGGTGTTGGAGCTCTTAACAACGTGACAAATACAAATTGAAATCAGATTCCAAAGGAGGGCTGACAGACACACACACACACACACACATAGACACACACACACACACACACACACACACACACACACACACACACACACACGTGCACACACACACACACATTCATACAAACACATCTGCAAACATATGTGTTTGTTGATGACAGCTTTCTAATCCATATGCGCTCCCTAAGTGTCCATGTGAAGTATGTCTCTGGTAGTTAACTACACTCTGGGCACATCCACTCTAGGTCACATTGATTGTCGGTAGATTAGTGTGTCAGCTCTATTACATGTGTTATCAGATTGCACCAAAATCAATTCATCTTCTAACTCTTGACAGTATTGAGGATGCTAGGGAGCTTGCTAGGGAGTAATGGTAATGATAACATCTGCTCGATGGACTCTCAGACTTCCAGATTTCTGGTGGTGTACGCTTTAGACCTCTGGAGTTAACTCAGGGCTCATTAAGGTGGGAAGTGAGAGCCAGACAAGTTTACACTGAAGCAGTTCAGCAAGCAGTTTACCTCTGTAGCTAGCGTCATCTACACAAACACTACATACAGCAACAACTCTTATGTAATCATGTTAATGTATGTGTGGTTAATGCTAGTTCTAAGTGTACATATAATTAATGTTTAAGGTGTAACTATTTGTGTAAAGTGTAAATAACTAACTGAGCTTATTTTAAAAAGTGCCTTTGAAGACACCCAAGGTCAAAAACACTATTTTCTCCACAATGGCTCTTCACATGAATTAGTTTGTGTTCATGGCAGCTCTGAGAGCTTTCCTAGAGGAGCCATGAAAGGGTTTGAGTGGGAAGAATGTCCTTTTGTGGCGTCTGAGGCTCAGTGTGACCTTGACAGACCAGTGTGTGGCAAATGCATCATAGATGCCACGGTGTAAACATCAGAGGATTCAAAGCATTTACTCTCTCTTGAGCATTTACTCTCTTACCATTGATCTCCCTTTCTGCTCTTCTTCACTTCCCGTCCTTGTCTCCATCTTTGCTTTCACTGCGATTGCTTTTTGCCTTTTCTCTCACTTCCTCTCATCTCTTTATTTTTTTTACTAACTCTTTGTGGTTTTGTTTTATTTGCTGTTTAATTTGCACTTAACCTCTAATGCATTCAAGTTTATCTCATTTATTTCATTAATTGGTTTAACTGCCATCTGACCTGAGTGTTGTGTTGTTATTATTTTCTTTTACCTTAGCATTCACTGGCCTATTTCAGTGTTGTTTCATTCATCACATTGGCCTATATGACTTCTTGTGCACCATGGCATTATATTGCGCCAGTAGTTTATTGTTGATGATATTTAAAGTTATATAATATTTGTAATTTCATGGAGTCGGATTAATTCAATTTCTTCCTGTGATATTTTCCATTTCAGTGCGTCCTATTTCCCCATAAGAATCAGACACAAACACATTTTCCAGTCTGGTGTTCTCTTGTCTTTGGTCAGACTCTGGATGTAGTCTGGGAGAAAGGTCTCAGTGCAGCAGTGCAGCAAGACATTATGGTCTACTACAACTGGAGAGCTGCCTACTTTTAAAGTCATGTAACATCTTGTTAATGCCAACTAATGGAAATATTTGATGATATCCCACTGTGAAACATCCCCTTACATTTAGCTCTGATCACAGAGCCACACAATGCACAGACTTGGAGTGTTGTAGGCCCAGATGGCGTGCTTACCTGTCCTTGAAATGACCCTGAAAGATGAGGTTAACAATGACAGACTGAAACTAGTAGTCAGCTTAAAACGAGTTGTAATATCTTGTATATTCCTGTATTAAATGCTTTCAAAAAGCTCCATAACTACATATACATACTTAATGTGTAAATTATGTATAAAACATCTTCATGTTTTAGTAAAAAATATCCCCATGGAAGCTCAGTCGTCTCAGTGTACAGTAGTTTTCCTCCTCTAAATACTGAGAGGGGAAATATAATATAATCAAAATAAATGAATCCCTAAAAAAAGCAACATTTCCCTCTAAAAGAATAAAAAACCCGTAGCTAATACAGCTAAATTACCCATTGGCACCCATGATCCCTTCCGCTCTCCCCTGCTCCCCCCTGCTCCCCCCTGCCATAAGCTGGGAAAGATGAATGCACTTGTCAAGTGTGCTGCTGTCAGCCATGCAGTGCATTGCCGTGGCCAGTGTGCAGTAATTAGCCAGTACAGCAGTGAGCTCCCTGCTCTCCCCTGCTCTTGCTCCTGATCCTACTCTCCCCTACTCTCCCCAGCTCCTGCTCCTCCTCTCCCCTGCTCCTGTTCCTGATCCTACTCTCCCCTGCTCCTGTTCCTGCTCCTGCTCCTGCTCTCCCCTACTCTCCCCATCTCCTGCTCCTCCTCTCCCCTGCTCTACTCTGCTCTCCCCTGCTGCTGCTGCTATTCTACCCTACTCTCCCCTACTCTCCCCTGCTCTCCCCTCCTCCAGCTCTGTGGGCTTCAGTGCTGCTGTCTCTGGGCTAGAGGACCTCTCTGCCTGCTGTTTGGCAGCAACAACAAACGCAGCCATTATTTTCAAAGATGCAGTCCTTGTATTTTTCTCTTTGTGTGTGTGTGTGTCTGTGGGGAAGTGTGGGTCAGTGTGTGTGTGTTTGTGTGTGTGTGTGTGTGTGTGTGTGTGTGTCTGTGTGTGTGTGGTAGTGTAAGTATGTGGATAAGGGTGTTTTGTAGCTGTGTTTCTGTGTGTGTGTGTGTGTGTGTGTGTGTGTGTGTGTGTGTGTGTGTATGGGTGTTTTGCTGTGTGTATTTGTCTGTGTCTGTCTCTGTGTGTGTAGGGTTGTTCTTTCCCTGTGTGTATATATATCTGTGTGTGTGTGTGTGTGTGTGTGTGTGTGTGTGTGTGTGTGTGTAGACCAGTGAAAGTGCCAACTCAGAAGAGCTAATGCTGCTGTGGGCTAATCTCCTGTCCTCATCCTTTTCAAACTGCTCTCTCTCTCTGTAACGCTAACGCTAATGCGCAGCCTGCACTGGAGTCACTGGCAGCCCGAGCCATGCAAATGAGGGGTACCGTCTACTATGCTGGCTAAAAGGTTGTTGATATTTGAGGTCAACAACCAAGCAAATGCCCTTCCTCTCTCACACACACAGGTGAATACAGGTGAAGTCCAGCTGCAGAGAGGGTTAGCCTGGACCCTGCACTCCAGGGGTGGAAGTTAACTTTGCAAAAATGTGAACCTTTACCAGCCACGGACAAATGAATAGTAAAATTGATTCGCCAGACACTCAATAGTAAACTTAAAATTTACCAGCCACTCAAAGCTAAATTTGTACTGGACATACTAAAATTATACTGGACATTACATAAAAGTAAGCATTTTACTGGGCATTACTTTGTAACTGTGTATGTGATGAAAACCTGAACCTATGAATTTAAAACTTGTTGAAGTACCCCACAGGACCGTGCACAAACATTAGAGGTATTTTAAACACTACAAAGACATATAGTTAGAGGAGCAACAGGAGAGCCTTGAATTGAATAAAAAGTTTAAACCCCCAGAGCCCACTGCTGTAATATTACATCACATTTAATTCTATAAAAATAAACCATCACCTTTTTTTCTCATTTAAAAACCACATCTGTATTACTGGTAGGCCCTATTGTTTAGTTCTGCAATGCTGTTTGGATGGTAAATTGCGTAAATAGTCTCCTGGCCACAAAGTAATACAGTATGACCTACACACCTGCCTTGAAGTACAGCACCTTGTTGCATCCTGTCAGTTGGATTGCATCGGATTTGATTTATACAGCATTCAGACTTTGAATGTCAAAATTGAAAATTCTGCATCATATGCCTCCTACAACATCTAAAAGGTTAAAAAACATGTTTGAAGTTTCTTCTATATTTGAAGTTTTTCTATATTTGGGTCGCTGGGATGTTTTAATGGCTGTTTATGAAGGAACTAACCTTCAAAAGCAAAACCAGAGGTGAGCCTCTCAGTGCTGTTTTTTCACATGCTAAATACTATTACGTAGACATTGCTGTGTAAAGTGGGAACCTAAGCCTCCAGCCTCTGCTAAGCTTCAGGGTATTAACTGCTAAAGATGCACCACTGTGTCTGGGGCTTCATCATTTTACCAGCATTGAGATCTGGCCTTGCCATCAGTCTTAGATGAACTTTACTCTGCTTACTCTTACTAAGCTATTCAAGAATACTCTTAGGCCTTCTGCAGGGAACCCCTTTTCCCTTTATTCAGAAAAGAAAACAAGGAAAGCAGAAGGGAGAAAATGGGGGCAAATAATGTTTTCTGCAAATTGGCAAAAAAGACAAAAAGAACCTGCAAAAACACCTTAGGCTCTAAACAAACCATAATAACCAGAAGTCAGTCAGTGGAGTATCCCCAGCCACCTGTGTTTTTTATATTTATTAAAGTTGAGAAGGGACTTTAGCCTGGAAGAGAGGCTGGTTTACAGTACGTACAGTAAATGACTAAGAAACTGCATGCTCTAGACTAGAGACTGTCTGTGGTTACTGGGTAGGGTGGAGAGAATAGGCTGGTCTTGGCTCAAGCACTTCACAGGTAGTGAGGGCCTTTGTCTATTTTGGACCACCTGTGTGTGTTTGTGTGCGTGTGTGTGTGTGTGTGTACTGTATATGTCTGGTTGAGTGGCTGAAATGGCGCATGTAAAGCTGATGTCCTCTGGCAGCTGTGTGTGTGTGTGTGTGTGTGTGTGTGTGTGTGTGTTGTGTGTGTGTGTGTGTGTGTGTGTTTGTGTATGCAGTGATATTTCACTCACAGCATGAGCTGCGCCAGCCTCCAAGCCTGCCTCTGATGCTCTCCTACAACCCACTCACCTCCCTCCCTTTCCACACACGCACAACCACACACACACACACACACACACACACACACACACACACACACACACACACACACACACACACACAGTCTGAGCCACCCTTGTGTCCCTGCTTCCCTGCTGACATGCCACCTAGCATCCGCTGTGGGGGTTCAGCAGAGGGCCCCTGGGCCCAGGGAAAGGTCACCTTGCTGGGCCTGATGTCAGCATGTCAGCTGGGGGTGAGACAGGGTGCTCCGTCCCTCCCCTTTCTAATCGCTGGCTGGCTCTTTTCCTATCTGGTCAAAGTTTTTTAGACCGAGGAGCACATTGAGCTACATTCCTTGTATGATAGTGCTATAAAAATGCAGATTATTAAATGCATGGACAGGTGCAGCATCCCAGCCCTAACTAGAAAATGGCATGAAGATGATATACACATCGCTTAAGCACACTGTCCACAGCATAGGTAGCTTAAGAAACATGAAAAAAAAAAACGTAACACAACTGTTCACGGACCACTTGAGAACACTGGACTTGACTGACCTGGACCAGGAATGTTCCAGAACAGGAGAGAGAGGCTTGGGTTGGGAACAGGAGGTACTAAGGGAGTGTATGGGTGTGTTGGTGGATGGTTTCTTGTTGCCAGGGGTATGCTGTTGATTTTGTTGTTAAATTGTTCAAAGGATCCTCTGTGAGTCTCTGTCACGTTTTTTTTACACTGTGTATAAGCTAGAAACTAATTAAGAAACTAACACAACAACTTAATGAGACAGTTGCATACACACATGCCTGCACACACACACACGCACGCACGCACGGTGGTACGGTTACTGTACACCCACTGCTGCATACCCAGAAGTTGCATTTTTAAAAGCTTTAGCTGCCAGCCCCCAAATGTGATTAGCTCCAATCAGCGTCCCTGGCAAGAGCAGTCATTGCAGCTGTATAAATCCCTGACCACTGCTGCGTCTATGTGGGCATTTCATCCCGGACCCGTTGTGCTAGACACAGGAAGGGCTAAGCCTATTAGCCATGCAGGTGTACCTTGACACCAATACAGCACAGAGATGGATAAAAAAGGAATATTTTACAGGGATACAATAGGATGCAGTTGGTGAGAATTGAAAAAAAATAGTTTGATACTCCTAAAGAGAGCAGTGGAAAGACTGAGAGAAAGAGCAAGACATAGAGAGAAAGAGTGCAAGACAAGTGAGAGAGAACAAACTGTCGAGGCGCAGAATGACTCTTCGGTATCGATGAAAGTGTGAAGCCCTGCTGTGAGCTTCTGAAAGAGCCGGAGGCGCTCAGTAATGGCATTCTCTCTTATCTTAATGCTCCCTAGAGGCTCACTCGGAAGGTGAGTAATCCTGTTGGCTCTCGGGGGGTTCGGTGGTGGTGGTGGGGGTGAGGGGAGGGGAGGGTTGAGGTGGCTAAACAGAAGAGCAATGGTCCCGCCAACGTCAATGAACCCCCTCCCACAACCCCCACCCCACCACACCCCACCCCATCTCACCCTACCCCCCAGTCTCTGCCTCTGTCCTCAGCCTGCTGTTTTTTTTTTTTTGTCTGTTGTGTTTGGTGCCTCTCTCCTGTGCCCCCACCTGCCTTATTTCTGATGGCCCTTAATCTCTTTTAGAGGGAGGGAGAGTGCACTTTTCATCATCCTGTCCTTATTTTATTTCTTGTCCTCTCTCAACTTTCTCGAGGGAGACAGAGATAGAGAGAGTGCACA